>JACXGJ010005373.1:0-39435 GCA_016801105.1 Esox niger
CCTTGATTTCTTTACATATTATCACAGTCTAGACTCTCTTGAACATTTCCTACAATACATTCACCGCAGCATATAGAATAGTATTTTTTTTATTGAGCAATATGTATTTCATATCCACTGAATTCCATTGTGGCCACTGAGATGGGTGGAGTAAAAAGCCAGCAACAATTGCAAATACACAGTGCCCCTTGATTTCTTTGCAGATATTTACTCAGTAGTCTCTCCTGAACATTTCCTACAAACATT
Source organism: Esox niger (assembly GCA_016801105.1). Classification (NCBI taxonomy): domain Eukaryota; kingdom Metazoa; phylum Chordata; class Actinopteri; order Esociformes; family Esocidae; genus Esox; species Esox niger. The sequence continues at coordinate 247 of JACXGJ010005373.1, forward strand.
CACTGCGGCATATAGAACCGTTTTTTTTTATTGAGCAATATGTATTTCATATACACAGAATTCCATTGTGGCCAATGGTATGTGCGGAGTAAAAAGCCAGCTACAATTGCAAATACACAGTGCCCCTTGATTTCTTTGCATATTATCACAGTCTAGGCCCTCCTGAACATTTCCTACAATACATTCACTGCGGCATATAGAACAGTTTTTTTTTATTGAGCAATATATATTTCATATCCACTAAATTCCATGGTGGCCAATGGTATGTGCGGAGTAAAAAGCCAGCAACAATTGCAAATACACAGTGGCCCTTGATTTCTTTGCATATTATCATAGTCTAGGCCCTCATGAACATTTCCTACAATACATTCACCGCGGCATATAGAATAGTATTTTTTTTATTGAGCCATAAGTATTTCATATCCACTGAATTCCATTGTGGCCAATGGTATGGCCGGAGTAAAAGGCCAGCAACAATTGCAAATACGCAGTGCCCCTTTTTTCTTTGCATATTATCACAGTCTAGACTCTCCTGAACATTTCCTACAATACATTCACTGCGGCATATAGAATAGTATTTTCCCTATAGGGCAATATGTATTTCATGTCCATTGAGAGACATTGTGGAAAAAGAGGGTGTGGAAAATATAGTGTTGCTAGATGTAGCACACCATTACCGATCGTTTGACAGGTTTGTATTACTCTACACACTCTCCTGAGCAGTTCCTACATTGCTTTCTCCATAGTTTATGAGCGGTGAGGCAATATTTATTCCATATTCAGTCATTGGCACTTCGTGAATTTTGCCCCTGGAACGTGTTTTAATACCCACTTTTTACTGAATTTACTCTTTAATATGGTCAAACATGAATTGTTTTCTATGTTTCGAGAGGAAAAATTTCTTAAACAATTAATAAACTCTATTTATGTCCGTTTTAAAGTAATATTTTGGTCTCTTTTATTTTGAAAAAATCCTAATTTTCGAGACCCGGCAGTTAATTTTTAACGTTCCTCACAAGACGCTGATGCCTTGATACCAGTATTGTCTTTGCGCTGATCCGGTAGAAATCCTGCTTTTCACAGCGGTGCTACAATGTGATTGCGACGGTTTTTTAAGTTAATGTCAGTACCCAGGAATCTCATAAACTATGTCTAAAATGTGACTATAATGCAATGTTTTAACAGCATCGGTTTGTCATAGAATTATTTCAACTCTTAACTCCCAGTCTCGGACTATAATGTTTAACTGAGTCGTCTGTGTTGATAATTCTGAATGTAACTACAGTATAGGTAGATCCCGGTAGTGGGCGCTGTTTACCTGTATTTTGAATACTGTTTGAGAGTCGACTGTTGGTAGGTTGGGTCACGCCACACAACAAGCCAAGATGGCCGACTTTGAGGAACCGCTGTCAGAAGGAGAGAAGGTAGTTCACGAACGTATTTTTTTTCGCGACTGAATGTATGTTGTCTGTGTTGAATGGCTATGCAATTAACTACTGGTTTGGCGCTTTAAAGACTTAACGTTTGGGGCTAACGACGACGTTAATGTACGCTAGCTAAATCTCGTTGGGGCTGTTTTGATTGCTAAGCAAGTAGCTATTCATGTATAGCTAGCCTGAACACCCCACTGGAAAACTTTGACTGGATATAAAAGCATATAGGTCGTGATTTTTCTTAAGTTACGTCCAGTAGTATCCGTGATTTTCATAAAAAGACATGATGCGACATCAGCTATATGCTTGATATTTTGTGCAGATGAGTTGTGCCAAATCAGGAAGTAGCTAGGGTTATTATGCTACAGTACCTGCTGCTATTCAATTTCCACCACAGGGCTGTTTTAGCTAGCTACCTAACATCAGAGATTTGCTGGGTCAAGAGGATAAAGTTGCAGCTCAAATGCATCCGCTAGCTACATATGCCCAATATCTGTTGAACTTAGTACAGTGAGTGCTATAGCCATGTCCAGAAATAAACAGCACGGACAGCATTGTTTTACACACGCAAACAAATTATGACGTTTCTTCGAGTAATTAGTGATTTAAAATGGCACACCAGATAATTTCTGTAATGGTTTGGGACCCTGGTCTTTATTACAGTCTTTCTGTTATCAAGTATTTACTAATCTAAAGGAGTCATCATAAAGGACTCCATACTCTTTCTGCAAGTCAGATCAGTTTCGTAGATTCACATTCTGTTATTTTTACGTCTATAAAGGTATTTCGACACAGTTCCTAATATATGTAAACATTTTGTTGCATTTTGGATCAGTTTTATATTTGTTTTCTTAAATATGGACCAGTCATACTTCAAGAAAGCACTTTTGAAACAGTTTACAATTCATTTGTTGCCATTCTATGTTTATAAAAAGTAAATAACTTTTTTCAGAAGTGTTAACTGCCATGCTGCTGTGAAATAGCCAAAATATATATATATATATATTTATTTATTTATTTATTTATTTATTTATTTATTTAATCCAACACTATATAGGACACCCACCTTTGATCAAATAGGGACAGAAGAATGTGCCTAGACTGGCAACGTGTTGGATTAGGCCAAGCTAAGTTTTTAGCCTTCTCAAAGCAATATCCTTATAAAAACCTTCCCCATTCAACTGACAATGAGAGTTTAAAAGACACCAGTTATTTCTGATTTGAGAAAATTACTATAGTTCTGGATAAGTAGAAACTTGTACACAACTTTTGACAGCTTCAGGTTTTCAGACAAGGTTCATAATCGCGAGGTTAACCTTACACTGCAGGTAGTGATGTACTGAGAAACGTCGCCATCTGAGCCTATGTTTTTGTGATTAATTCCTATCTATGCGAGTTCTTATGATTCTGTTGTACAGATCCTAGAAGCCATTTCCAGATGCTTTCTGGGGAATACAGTTCAGGTTACAGACAGTTGAGATCCTGTTAATTTTGGCAGTTTCCATAGCGACTGGTTAAGTGACAACCTCTTGAAATCATGACATGACAGCTGTTTGAATCAACTTCCGGACAGCTAGCTTCGGTGGCTTTTACATGCTCTCATCAAGAGTGATTACTGTGTAATGCATGGATTTTTATTTTTACTTTGCCAGCCCCCTGAACCCGGGCATGGCCAGAACTACTACACAAGACCTACATGGGTTTCTATTCACCTGTTTTTTTTTTCCTGAGCTGATCTTTGCTATTTTCCAGAGTGCTGTCAATAAGTGTCATCTTAGTCCATTCTCACCAACTCTGAAGTAGGCCTAGTGTCTTTGAAAGAGAAGCCACAGTCCTTGTTTGTACAATGTTTTGTCTTAAAGGTTGAATCATGAAAAAAAACGACCTTTCTAACTCAATTCTGTTATTTCACCAACCCTCTCTACTCCTGGTATGCCATACAAACCTTTTTAAATATGATGTTGATGTAGGCTCATAATTCTTCCTCCCTCCACAGGTTCACATAGCAGCTAATTTTGTTACCCATGCACCCCCTGGAGAGTTTAACGAAGTTTTTAATGGTAAGATGGTTTTGCTTATGATAAAAGGAACTGAGAGTGTTTATATTCTATAGTGTGTAGTAGGGCCTGTATTGTAGGATAATAAGAGTTTCCTGAATGAATTGCATTTGTGTTTGACTGACAACTCATTGCAGACATTTGTTGGTGATGAAAAGATTACATCCCACTGATCTTTCTGCATAAACTCCTACATTGGCTTTGGAAATTAGTCACACCCCTAATTTCTCAAAATTTCTCAAAAGTATTTTAGATTTAATTTATTAAATTAGAATTTATGCCATCAACCCCATAATGACAAAGTGAAAGCACTTTTTCTGAAAACATTTTTTTTTAAATTGTTTTCTTACAGAAGTATTCAGACCGCTTATTAAGTACTTTGTAGAACAGATATTAGCTTTGTCTTTGTTATGCCTCTACCAGTTTCGCATACCTGCATTTGGGGCCATTTCTTAAATTCTTCATTAGAGATCCTCTCAAGCTCTGTCAGATTGGATGGAGAGCATTTATGAACTGCATTCTTTCGATCAACCCACAGATGTTCAATTCGGTTCAAGTCCAGGCCTTGGCTGGGCCACTCAAGGACTTTTCCTGAAGCCACTCCAGTAGTGTCCTGGCTATGTGCTTTGTTGTGGTTCTTAAATGTGTACCCTTGTTCCAATTTGAGAACCTGATCCAGAGCCCCTAGGACTTTTTTAAGGACATTTCTGTATTTTGCTCCATTCATCCTGTCCTCAACCCTTTCCAGTCTCCTAGACACTGCCACTGCGAAGTCATAGCATGCTCCCACCAATTAGCCTACATCTAGGCTATAGTATATGTCTATGTATTCACTTTGTTGAGGCAAGAATGTTAAGTAGTTAAAGCAATATCAAAGTCTAACTTAAGTAATTGCATTGTGGGCCTATTATAATAAATACATCGTGAAGAAATAAAAAAAATTCAATAGTGTCTGCATCCCTCAGATAATTTGACATGCGATTAGATTACTACATTAGGTCTCAGTCTGTGGGTCTTAATTTGCCTATTCAGAAAGTCTCCTACCATACCCGGCATGTCTGGACTTAATAACCAGAGGTTGTGCCCTAATATAATCATAATTTAAAAGGCTATTATCAGTTCTATCTAATTTATTTAATTGCTGCATCATCTATAAGAACTAAATTGACAATGCTGCAAGTTGTTTTTCAAAGAAAGGATGATCGCAGCAGGGATAGGGTCTTTTGTGCACAAACATAATTTTTTTAACTTTTTGGTGAATGTTTGGAGCTGAATCACATATGTTGAAAATACATTTATTTGTCTCTATTTTAGATATATTTTTTTTAGCTCCAAACAATGTTTTGGATTTTAGTGAGCATAGTTAGAAAATATGTTTAGTCTGATTCCTTACTGCAGCAATATATTGTTGGGAGATTATGTCATTATGGTCCGCGCCTTTTTTAGGTGTTAAAAATGTGTTGTTCTAGCATCCAACTTGATGTAGCTGAAGTCACTGCTAATTTTCTTTTGCTTATTTCATGAGTTGCTATGGCCTTCTGACCTTGAACATGTGCAATATATTCATACTTCAGATTTGACTGCAAATTTGAGCAGCGCTGGTTTGTGACATTACCAAATAAAAGTGCTCCTACATTGGACTTGTTCAATATTTTCATGCTTCTATATCAGATTTAAAGGCATTTTGGCCTTCGCTTGTTTGTGTCTACCCAAATATAAAATAAATATGTCACTAATTATTTTAAATCTAGACTAACTCACTAATTATTTGTGTCAGTACAGTCCAGCAATAACCCACTAGTGTCAGTAAGTAGATGGGCTACATCAGTAATGTAATGGCTTGCTCCAAATGTTTAATTACAGGCTGCATCATATAGTATACATACAAGCTGGAGAGTTCGCAACGAGTCTGTTTGCACACCCTAGTTATGTCGGCAAACAATTTCATTGGCCCAGCCAATCACCATAACCTGTAATCCCAGGGCCACCACGGCCCTAAAAAAGTGAAGGGGTGAGAATACTCTCCCAAGCCACTGTATTTAATAAAACACTCAAACATTCACTTTAGCCGCTATAAAGTATTCTTTGACAAAACGCTTAAAGGTTGGCTGACAAGTTGACGTTAGTGTTTTACGTTACAGATGTGCGGCTTCTTCTTAACAATGACAACCTGCTTCGGGAAGGAGCAGCTCAGTGAGTAGGCACCTACCATGCTGGAATGTCAGCTTTTTAAAATGACTATATAATTTATCTTGTTCTTTGTGTAATGGTCTGTAGCTCCATATAGATCACTCATGCGTCCTGTCTAATACAGGTGCTGGTCACACAATTTGAATATCATCAAAAAGTTGATTTATTTCAGTAATTCCATTCAAAAAGTGATACTTGTATAATGTATACAGTCATTCCACACAGACTGATATATTTCAAGTGTTCATTCCTTTTAATTTTGATGATTATAACTGACAACTAATGAAAACCTCAAAATCAGTATCTCAGAAAATTAGAATATTGTGAAAACACCTGGTGCCACACTCTAATCAGCTAATTAACTCAAAACATCTGAAAAGGCCTTTAAATGGTCTCAGTCTAGTTCTGTAGGTTACACAATCATGGGGAAGAGTGCTGACTTGACAGCTGTCCAAAAGACGACCATTGACATCTTGCACAAGGAGGGCAAGACACAAAAGGTCATTGCTAAAGAGGCCGGCTGTTCACAGAGCTCTGTGTCCAAGCACATTAATAGAGATGCGAAGGGAAGGAAAAGATGTGGTAGAAAAAAGTGGACAAGCAATAGGGATAACGCACCCTGGAGAGGATTGTGAAACAAAACCCATTCAAAAATGTGGGGGAGATTCACAAAGAGTGGACTGCAGCTGGAGTCAGTGCTTCAAGAACCACCACGCACAGACGTATGCTAGACATGGGTTTCAGCTGTCGCATTCCTTGTGTCAAGCCACTCTTGAACAAGACACAGCGTCCGAAGCGTCTCGCTTGGGCTAAAGACAAAAAGGACTGGACTGCTGCTGACTGGTCCAAAGTTATGTCCTCTGATGAAAGTAAATTGAGCGTTTGCTTTGGAAATCAAGGTCCCAGAGTCTGGAGGAAGAGAGGAGAGGCACCGAATCCACGTTGCTTGAAGTCCAGTATAACGTTTCCACAGTCAGTGATGGTTTGGGGTGCCATGTCATCTGCTGGTGTTGGTCCACTGTGTTTTCTGAGGTCCAAGGTCAACGCAGCTGTCTACCAGGAAGTTTTAGAGCATTTCATGCTTCCTGCTGCTGACCAATTTTTTGGAGATGCAGATTTTATTTTCCAACAGGACTTGGCACCTGTACACAGTGGCAAAGCTACCAGTACCTGGTTTAAGGACCATGGTATCCCTGTTCTTAATTGGCCAGCAAACTCGCCTGACTTTAACCCTATAGAAAATCTATGGATAATTGTGAAGAGGAAGATGCGATACACCAGACCCAACAATGCAGAAGAGCTGAAGGCCACTATCAGAACAACTTGGGCTCTCATAACACCTGAGCAGTGCCACAGACTGATCGACTCCATGCCACGCAGCATTGCTGCAGTAATTCGGGCAAAAGGGGCCCCAACTAAGTATTGCGTGCTGTACATGCTCATACTTTTCATGTTCATACTTTTCAGTTGGCCAGCATTTCTAAAAATCCTTTTTTGTATTGGTCTTACGTAATATTATAATTTTCTGAGATAATGATTTGGGGTTTTTCATTAGTTGTCGGTTATAATCATCAAAATTAAAAGGAATGAACACTTGAAATATATCAGTCTGTGTGGAATGACTGTATACATTATGCAAGTTTCACTTTTAAATGGAATTACTGAAATAAATCAACGTTTTGATGATATTCTAATTATATGACCAGCACCTGTATGTGTATGATTCACTATCAATACCTACTCTACCCTCTAGTGCTTTTGCCCAGTACAACATGGATCAGTTCACCCCTGCCAAACTCGAGGGCTTTGAAGAACAGGTAAGACTGATATATGGTTGCCTGCTTTTGGTGGCAGATGGCCTAACTGTTAAAGCTTCATTGTGTCTTGGCATAGATTCCACCAATGCCTGGAACTCCTCAAGCATGTCGTTTTCCTACAATAAATTGTTTATTGATCATCTTAATGGCCACTCCAGAATCTCCCAGTATCTCCCATAATGGTTGGAACTGTGATCTGTACAGATGTAATGACTACATCCTAACGTCTCTGATCTACAAATTCGTTTTTGTCGGTAGCCGAACTGGGTTCTCCCTAGATTGTATCGACACAATGTCAGATTACACAGGTATGAAGTGAAGCTCCCAATTTTAGTACTATTTTTCATTGGTGGGTAAAGTTTGTTTGAATAATTTATTATATATTTGGTTGATGTCAACTGCATGGATTCAATCGAGAGAGAGACGTTGGCCTGCCCAGTTTTTTTTAAACATGACCCATAGTATGATGGATTGTTAATTGTTCTGGAATTGCACTGGAAATACTCATACTTAGTAAAAATACATTCAGTTCAATCCTACCCCCTTGTACACTAGCAGCAGCTCCCAATGTGCTTGAAGAGTTGAAGATTGTGGTATGCCTTGCCCATGCCACACAATTTTGATTATTTTCCCACTGCTTGTCTAACCAGGAAGTCAGCTGGATCAGTGTGTGAATATTTGTAGGTGTCCAAACAGCCTGAGGTAGTCAGGAAATCCCAGGATTCCCTTTGCCCCTTGGAGCTTAGGCATACATCAGCCAGCAGCCCTGTCAATCATCATAAGTGGCTTGTGTGATACAATTTTATTTGTGTGCGCTTTCTCTGTCATTTATCCCCTGCCTCCCTCCAGGTCCTGATCACAGAGCATGGAGACCTGGGCCAGGGTCGGTTCTTGGACCCTCGTAACCGCATGTCGTTCCGTTTCGACCACCTGCGGAAGGAAGTGAGCGATGTACAGCCGTACAATGGAGAAAGTTCCCTGAGAGCCTGGAGAGATGCTTGTGATGCTGCACTCAGCGCCTACGTAAAAGAGCACTACCCCAGCGGGGTCTGCACGGTAACTCGCCCTCAGCATATAACCCAGAAGGCACAAACACGCTTTCAAAATCAGAAGCAATATTGTCGTTAGCTCACTGTTAACTCTGACATTAATTCAAGCCACTAATCTGCCTTCTGGCTAACTGCACAATTACTATTCCCTGCAGGTATATGGGAAAACAGTCGATGGTCAGCAAACCATCATTGCCTGCATTGAGGGTCACCAGTTTCAACCCAAAAACTTCTGGTACAGTCACAGCTGTGTCATTGCATATGAGTATTTTTAAAAGTTGAGAATGGTCATGTGGACTGAGATCTTTCTCATTCACACTGCGTATATTTCTGTCAATCAGGAATGGGCGCTGTAGGTCAGAGTGGAAGTTCACTGTTGGTCAGCCTACCGCTCAGGTAGTGGGAGTGCTGAAGATACAGGTAGGATACTTACTCCAATAACAAATGCTGACCATGATTACAAAATGTCAAAGGGTGGGTTTCTCCAATTATTTCATTATACATGTCAACCCATTCAAATGTTCTTTCTGTGTCTAGGTGCACTACTATGAAGATGGTAATGTGCAGTTAGTCAGCCATAAGGAAGTGGAGGAGTCAATAACAGTGACTGTAAGTGGACAATAACACAGATTCTCTTCACATGCAGGAAATTATAACCCTTTTTCCTACAGTGTCTTTAAGGGACAGTTCAAGGAATCCAATGCTAACTAGCAGAAGAGAAAGATTGAGTCTAAAGGAACAGCTAGCTTGCTCGCTGTTCCTCTAGACTTTAATTAAATTTATATTGCTACTAATTGCCCAAACACACAAATTCCTCCGAAATGCACACAGAGACATAAAGGGCATCCGCATATTTATCTGGCTGTGGGGAATTACGAACTATTCCTATTTACAAAAGGCTGTACAATTGGTATGTGAACCAGTTGTTTCAGTTTAGGTTATGGAAAATTTGACTCTTTCTATCATTAAAATGTCTACAGAATGAGAGCCAGACTGCCAAGGAGTTTGTAGATATCATTGAGAATGCTGAAAATGATTACCAGGTAAGCTACCTCACCTTAAGTGATGTATTTTTTGTGCTTTATAGATATCTGTACCACTCTTAGTCCACCTCATCCTCCTCTCTTTGCTGTAGACGGCAATCAGTGAGAACTACCAGACTATGTCTGACACCACCTTTAAGGCCCTGCGTCGCCAGCTTCCCGTCACACGCACCAAGATTGATTGGAACAAGATCCTCAGCTACAAGATCGGCAAAGAGATGCAGAATGCATAGAGAACCAAAGATCTACACCATTGGGCTGGCAACACACAGACACACACACACACACACACACACACTCACTCCCTTTCAATATCAGTCGTGTAAGGACACCAAAGCAATATACAGTATATTGCAGTCTGGGGCAATACTAAAAAGATCAAGTAAAAAAGTAAACAGCTGCACATTTGAAGGTTTTGAAGACAGTTCTATCTGTTTTAGGAAGCATGAGAGAGAGAAAAAAAAGTTGAAGGGTTGAGTGAGCTAAAAGTGATGATTTCTGGTTTGCAAAGATGTAACACTTCTAACAGCCTCACCAAGGGTCCTTAGTTCTTTTAGTTTTCCGGCCTTCTGCCCTTGTAGTAAACCAATCATGTTCATACCAGTGGTGACCTAAAGAAAGGAACGGATGCACTTGAAATGTTTTTTAACAAGGCCTTAGGAGTAGCCAGTGTCAAAAAGGAATGTTTTCAGATGCTCAGTTCAGTAACATCTCTGCTCAGGCAATGTTCATGTTTTTCAGGGTTTGGTTTGAGGGAAATGTTTGTTATGGGCTTTTTCACTTCTGGATGTATGTCCTCTGCTTGCGCTAAAGAAGGATACTGTAGCTAAAAGTCTGTATTGTAACCTGTTCATCAGTTGATTGTCTTACCGTGGCGACGAAACAACTATTGCTATATCCTCTCCCAAGGAAAACTGACGTCCACCAAGATTTGTTTGCCAAAATCTCTTTCCTGTGGTAAAGAACTCCATACAGAGCTCCTTTTCTCCAATGTATATGTGCAAATCTATATTTTGCTATGCTGTTTTTATTATTATTTGAGTGTTATAATTAGCCCTCCTGGAATATTCAGACCTGTGCTTGGGGAAAGGCAAACTATACACATGCGTTTCAGGAGTGTGTAAGGTTACGGAATGTTCAGTTCATGCAATGTACGTTGTGTAGCGCCAGTTTACTTATGTATCATGCTGAGTTAGGCTTTTGTGTGTTCTGTACTGTAAATATCTGCAACGTTCTTAATCTTGGTTCCCACTGAACACACCCCTGTTCATCAAGGAAACACACCGTTCATAAGCTGACCCGGATCATTTACTCTATGCTGTGTTCAATGTCCACTGTACGACCACTGCAGTCAGATGCAACATTCAGGACTGTACTGCCCCAATCTGTTGTACAAATAAATCTATTAATCTTAGCCTGTCTGACGTTTTCCTTAAGAAGTTAGGTTCATTCATCACTTTGTATAATATAACAAAGTTTAGATAAACCTACTTGTACAATTATACCGAGGACATCAAACCAATGAAAAAACGTGTGAAATCATGTAGTAACCAAAACATCAATAGTTTTTTAGTTGGGTGATTGTGGAAGCCAGGTCGTCTGATGAAGCACTCATCAATCTCCTTGGTCATATAGCCCTTAAGCTGTGTAAGGAAAACAGCAACAGTTTTATATATAATAAATATTTGCGAACTTGTAATTGGTTATGTTGTTGTAGAAAACATCTGCATACTTGTAAAAGCATTTTGCAAACATTTAATTTGTAAAAATGATAATAAATCATTTTGCTGTTTTACCCTCATACAAAACAGCCTGGGTGTGTGTTTTGGGTCATTGTCTTGTTGGTACATTAGGCAATGCCACCAGCAAAGCATCATCACACCTCATCCTCCATATTTCATGGTGGGAACCATACATGCAAGATCATCTGTTCACCCAGTCTGGAACTGGTTGGAACCAAAAATATCTCATTTGGACTCATCAGACCAAAGGACAGATTTCCACTTGTATAATGTACATTTCTCACTAGTCTTGCCCCAAGCAAGTCTTCTTATGGGAGTCCTTCAGTAGTGGTTTCTTTGCAGCAATTTGACCATAAAGGCCTGATTCACACCGTCTCTGAACACTTCATTGTTAAAATGTATCTGTTACTTGAGCTCTGTGAAGCATTTATTTGGGTTGCAATCTCAGATGCATTTAAAGAATCTGCAATATTTAATGCACTTTGATTTGTTTTAATAGTTTTTTGGTTACTACATGATACCATGTATCATTTAATAGTTTTGATGTCTTCACTGTTACTGTAAAATGTGGAAAATAGTATAAATAAAGGAATACAGTTGAATGAGTATGCTTGTAATATAAGTTATGCAGCATTGCAAGTCATACTTAGCCTTAGCTCATCCTCAATTCCTTGTCTTTTGTCTCCTCAAAGAGGAAATAACCAAAGACACTTACTCATTAGCCCTGTAGTGTGGTTTCAGTGCCAACAATAATGAGACTTGGAATGTTTATTTTGAAAATCAAAATCAACATAGTTCTGTCATGAAACATTACATATAAAATTCAGTGTATATTTTGAATAATTAAGGGACACATTTTGAGAAATCTATTTAGGTAATCATGTTATGAAACAATCACGTAGGTAAAGAAAAGAAAATGTTTTTGATGCATTTTAGCATGTGAATTATGAAACATTTGGGGGGGGGCTTTTTGACATAAAAGTGACATACATTTGGACATGTTCATGAAATACAATTTTTTTACATATATTATTTGGTCTTTTTTATTTCAGGTGTTTTTATAATTTTGGTCATTGTTTCCATTATATTAACAGAGCTTTGACAAGGTCTGGGAGGATTTCTGAAGTACAAAACAAGGACCTTCCACATTCATTACAGACTGGACAAGGCCTGCAAGGATGGATGATTAACTGAATGTAAACAATATCAGAAGGCACAGTTTCTGAGTTTGATTTCTTGTGGATAAAATAGTCATACCTGAATAAAAAGTAGTTTGTACTGGTATTTACATTGTTCTCCAGACGTATTGGCACCCTAAGGGAAGATGAGGAAAATGTCTATGAAGAAATATTGTTTATCAGCTTGATCTTGAAGATATGTGAAATTTGGCCTTTTATTAAGGTAGAATTGTTCAAAGAAAATAAAAATCATTAGAGAAATATATAAAGAAGTTTGTTTGGCACACTAAAAAATCAATAGAAGTTTCTTCATATGTTTTCCCCCCAATGTTCATCTGAGTGATTGTTCATACTTGAATCCTGGTATAAGTATTAGGTGAAACACACATAGAAAAGACCAAAGAGAGCAAAAATGGTTTACCTTCTTAAATTAGACAATATAACAATTCTACATGCTTGAAAATACAGAACTCTACTATTAAAACAATCTTTGTGATATTTAAGGCAACTTGAGAGATGACAAAGTTGGTTAAATCTTTGGGTCACCAAGTCTCTAAATTAGAATTAGACATCCCTTCCACAAGTTATTTGGAAGTTTTAACAGACGGCAGCGTCTACTCTAGTCAAGATATTAAACGCTAGTTCCTGGATTTAAATATCACGCTAAAAATCATTGGTACTTTGACTGGAAATGGGTTCTATGGTCATATTAGATTAATAAAATTGCTTTTTTGGCTACCAACACCAGAACTGTTTGGTGAAAAAAGATGGATGATCATCCCCACTGTCCACTCCGCACTGTAGATTATAGTGATGGATACTATATGTGCTATTGTGGGGCTGTATCCCTCCCATGCTGAACCTTGTTAGGTTTCATAGCATTGGGGACACTGCAAAGTATCATGGGATGTTTGACCACAGACCGGCTACCTCTGCTAGGAGACTATAACTGCTAAAACTAGGTTGTCGTCGTCTGGCAAAAGGACAATGATCAAACGCATTCCTCCAGAGCCAAAGAAAAACTGTTCACCAACCAAAGATTGAGGCTTTTGAAAGGACCCTTATAGTTCCCTGACCTTAAACCTTTTTAAAATCCTATTGGGTGAGCTGAAGGGGAGCACCAAGGAGTCTAGAGAGATTCTGCATGGATGAATGATCCCAGTGTTTTCCCTAATCAAAGATAATGGGAGAAGCCTCAATGCAGTTATCTTGGCTTGGGAAGGGTGCAGAAAATATGTAATTTAGTGGTGCCAATGATTAGGACAGATTTTAGAGAATATTTATTTGCTCATTAATAATTTGTTTTTTCATTGAACAATTTCACCTCATAGATTAGATTTCTCTAAGATCATGCTGATAAAACACAAAGCAGTATTTCACAACCTTTTTAACTCATCTTAACCCAGGATGGCAACTCATTGTGGAGGACCCTGTATTTCCCACCTCATTTTTCCACTGCAGTGTCAGGTATTTCTTAGCAATGGCTTTCCCGTCCCTGTCAAAACCTCCAGTGTATTTACTAGTCTATGTGACACACAACATTGTAGACATAAATGGACTGTCATGCAGAAATTCAAATGACTTTGACTGATTAATGGCTCACGTCAATCAAACATGCATTGCAGTATCCATGCAATACGTCTTGATCCTTTTACCAAATTTACTCAGCCTTTGGGTACTGTAAAAAAAAAACATTTCAGAAATAGATGCGTGTGGGTACACAATGAATATTGTGTAGAAATACAACAGCGGAAACAGTGCTATGAAGGGTTTGAATGAAGCCTAAATATTATTTACAACATTGTGCTTTGTGATTGTGCTTTGTTCTCAATCTCAACAAATCTAAAATACATAATTAAATGAGAAAAGGAAAATTCCTAACTTTGTGTGCAGGTATTGCGATAGTACTGTCATACACATACAAATCAGCAGATTCCATGGTTAATGCCATATAAGAACCTCCCTCTCCATGAAGTCTTTGTTTAGTTTCATTAGACCAGACTTCAGTTGATGTGGACGGAGATGAGGAATTGAATCTTATTTCTTCGGCACAGAACTACTTAATGCATATTTATTATGATCCCTTTTAAATATTAGCTGTGAAAAACAAGGCATGAATAGACAAATCAAAAGAATTAAAAACAATAGACAAATTCAAAATAAACGTATTCTTATAAATCTGATAAAATGTGCTATATTATCATTTAAGCTAGACAGTGTTTCATTTTTTTTTCTAGGTAGTGCTTAAGCTTCGATTTGTTCAAAATCTGTTTAAAATAGGGCCTGTAGAATGTGTGTAAGTTGTGGGAGACAACAGTGTCTGCCTGCTGTAGAACCACAGAAGATCCACTTTGTAATGCCCTTGCAATTTAATGGGCATGTCCTATCGAGCCAAAATCTCAAGCAGGACTACCTTTTACATTGCCTTAATGTCAACTACTGTATCCTGAACGAGGCCCATAGTGGCAAGCTGCTAGACTGGACTTCTGGCGTATTGGAGAATATGACAAAGCTGCTCTCAGGTACTGATCCTAAGGATTATTTTATATTTTGAGAGCGTATAACTGATCCCACGGCAGCTTCTAGCTGCAGTAGCCCTTAGCCATTAGCTACCAGAAGAAAGGACGAGGTCTGGTTCCTTAGCCTCCTCCTGACCATTGCTGCTGAGTCCACAGCCTCCTGTCAATTCTGGGAAGAGGCTGGCCTTGGCTGTAGGGCCTGGAGATCCTGGAGTAGGGCTCATGCCAGGCTTTCTAGCAACAGGGGGTGGGTGGCATTTCTCAGAACGCGGGGTGAGTGGCGAGCGTATACCTGGGGATATGGGTCCCCCAGGGGGGGTTTTCCCCCCCGAAGGGGATGACGCAAGGCTCCGGTAGTCTGTGCCAAATGGTGAGCTGTTAGGTGGAGGGAGCTTTGCTCCGGCCTGCTGGCTGGTGAAGCGGGACAGGACCTGGGTGACGGTGTTCCGGGCCAGCTGCTTGGCCGCGCTATTCTCCGGCGGTGGAGGGACAGGTGTGGTGGCCGGGGAAAGTTCCCGGGGGGACAGCGGAGCTATGCTAGCCTGTTGGAGCTGCTCCTGCTCGGCCTGCGCCTGGAACCTGTGCCTGGCTGCGTGGAAGCGTTGGTTTACCCCTGCCTGGTAGGACGACGCAATGAAGCCACCGGGGCTGACCAGGCGCTTGGTCAGCGTGGGTGAGGAGATTGGGGAGGAGGAGAGGGAGGATGAGGCCGTGCTGGAGGGGGAGAGGTTATGGGGATGGTGGGGGTGCTGCTGGGGAAGGTGTGTGTGGAGAGGGGAGGGAAGACTCACTCCGGGGCCACTTTCCACATCCCCTTCCTCCTGTGGGGATTCAGAATCCCGGAGAGGGATAGGGTGATGCCCATTGATCTTTGACACAGGGGTCACCTTTAGGGCAATGCATGCCTTCCCATTATGGTCTGTCTGGATCCCGGTAGAAACCTTAGCAATTGTCGCTGAGGCCACTGTCATTGAATGAGGGGACTCTTCCAGCTGTTTTGAATCATTTTCCTGCTCCTTCTCCACCATTCCTTCTTCTCCTCTGCCCTCCAATCTTCTCCTCAACTCCTCCACCTCCTTCTCCAGCTGTTTGCTCCTTTCCTCCTCCCGTCTGATCCTGGCTCTCAACTGTTCCCTCTCCGTGTCAAACTCAGCCTGCTGGCCCTCTGCTCTGGCCTCCAGACGCTCCGCTCTGCCCTTTTCTGCCTCCAGGGCGTCCCTCAGGCTCTCTGCTGTGCTGCTCTCCTCCTGGAGCCGCAGACAGAGTTGGCTAGCTCTCTGAGTTTCCTCCAAGGCCTGGCTTGTGGTTCTCTGGAGTTCCAGTGTTAGGGCGGACGACAGCTGCTGCTGCTGGGAGAGAGACTCCTCTGCCTTACCTACCGCCTTTTCCTGTTCCTTCTGCAGCCTCTGAACTGTTGCACGCTCTGCCTCCAGCTAGAAACAGACATAACGGTTGATATTTTTCCTAGTATAGTTCGACTGTTTCCATATCTGACCACAGGGGGTCATCAATGTATAGCAGTAGAATGGAAATAACATGCTTTCATTCTGCTCAGCGGGTGAAATACCCACGTACTCCTGCATCCAGGACATCTACATTCTAAGTCTACATTCAATTCAAGTGTTTTATTCAAAAAAGTTTAAGGATTAGACTTCCAAATCATCCTAGCATTAGAAGAATATATGTTGACATTTTATAGAGATAAACTACAAAGATTCACATAGAAATAGGAAAACTTCTGGACACACTCATAGAGGGACCACTCAGGATGTGTCTACTTATGTAAGACTGTGTGTGAAATTGTGTGTGATCCAGGTCTATTTGTACATCTGGGGAACCCACAAAAATAGTAAAATTAGAAAAATTTGTTTTTGGATCGTCCCCAGAAAGAAAACATGTATTTAAGAATAGGGTAAGAAAAAAGGGGTTTGGATTAGGGTTAAACTTAGACATAGTGTTACTTTTGAGTTTAGGCATTACCGGTTAGATTTAGGATAATGTGTTAGGTTTAGGTTTGTTTATGTGTTAGGGTAGTCTATGTTTAGGCATAATGGATAAGGACTTTGAAATGGGACTTTAATGTTAGGGGAAGGTTTCATGTTGCCACAAAAAAGATATAGAATGTTTGTGTGTGTGTGTCTGTGTGTGCGTGTTTGCTCGTGCTGACCTTGATTGGTCAGAGAGAGTCATTATCTCAGCCTTTCCTGGGCTCATAAACCGACAGGCTGCTGGTCAGCTAAACAATAGTCTCTTCCTCCCGTTTCCGATGGGACCGCCCAGTCTTGCTCTGTGTGTTTGTGAGAGTGTGTGTGTGTGTGTGTGTGTGTGTGTTTGCGTGTCAGCCTAGAACCTTCCAACCGATTAACAAACGACACAATACATCTCCAGTCAGTGAGAACTGAGGCTACTCCCGTCAGTCACAAGGACTTATGTCATGGTTAGTAGTGAGAAAGGGAGAGGGGGGAGGAGGAGGAAGGGGAGAGCAAGAAGGGAGGAAAGGAATGACACAGATGTGCTCGGACGACTGGAATTCGTTTCGCTGGTGTCTCTGTCCTCTGCAAATATTTTTCCAACACACAGGTGCGTACACACACACACACCTGCTGCAGAAGTTTCTCCCTCTCCTTCTCCAGCACGAATGTGACATCACTAATCTGCGCCGACTCCAGCATGTGCATCCGCTTCTCCTGCTCCAAATCTGCAATCACCTGTCAATGAAAGCAAGGGAAAACCAATCAGATCACAGAACTCAACACTAAACACAATTCTGTAAAAAAAATGTTTTACTATAAATCAAATGTATATGTATTAAAATCTATATTGTCGACCCAAGACTGAGTCTCGCTTTGGCCTTAAATTCCGGAATTGAGCACACCAGTAACCTCTCCATATATCAGTTGATAAACTCATATGTGCTGCTAGTTTATAAACTCATAACCTTGCGAAACAAGGAAAATTGCTAGCCAACAGCAGTTATGAGTCCCGCCCACAATCTCCATGGTGCCCCCAGTCCTAACAGTGTGTGAGATTGCCTGACTGAAGCCCGACATAGCCCCTTTGCTGTCTCCTTCTGTCCCCCTCTGTCTATCAGTGATGTAAGTGGCTGCAGATTGCCCTTCCTGAAGTCTGGAGAACCAGAGGCCACAGGCCATTGTGTCACCCCGAGCCACAGCACCCAACCGAAGCCTCCCCAGGGAACAAAGACTGGGGCTGGGCCGCATTGTCCCCCCAATAAATACACACAGAAACACACTAGTTAAAGAAGGGAAAGGGGAGGGGTGTTTGGCTGAGTGGACTTCATTTGCTCTCAACACCTGTCACTTGGGCATCATTGTGTGCATGCGTGTATGTGCTCACATGTGAACCTACCCTCCTGTGTCTGCTCTCTGCGGCGGCCAGCTGTCCCATCATCCTCTCCTGCATCCTCTTGCAGTGAGCCATGACCAGCTTTAAAACGGCTAAAGGGTTAGGCCCCACGGCACTGCCCCGGGGGTGTGATTGTGTGCCAGAGTGGTTCGAGGGGGACCAGTCATCCATGGCTTGGCTATCTCTCTGCAGGGCCAGGAAGGGGTCGCTGAGGTCATACTGGCCATAGCGCTCCTGGACGAATGAGTCCCGGTGGTGGGCCTGGAAAAAAAAAATACATTGAGAGGACTCAAAAGATTGCCTAATACTCGGACCGGACATGTCACCATGAGAGGCGGAGCTCGTTGCTGGTTTCTTGTTTAGCCCTAACCGGAACCTAATGAGATCCCTTGTTGCTAAAATTTCTTTAAACCTTATCCCGTAATTCATACCTAAAATTAAAGGGACACCGTAGATTCCTGCCTCTAAACAATAACAAAATGTTTCTCCTTGTCTTTCCTTCCTGAATGAGACCAGAATGATCTAGTCCCAGGGGATTAGGATGGGAAGGATAGTACTGAGCGAATATAATGACATTACAAGTCATCACAAACTGATCGACAGACTGGCGAAAATGTTAAAATTTAGAATATTTCATATTTTGTAGAATTACAATAGTTGAAGCATTAACTTAAAGCATTAACTGGACATACTGGTCATTTTTGCTTATATTTATATTCGCAGCACTGTAAATCTAGTTCATGCTAGTCGTACTGTAAAAATGTCCCTTTTTGTTATGGGCCCCAGATATATACTCAGGGTCTTGTAGTTAACTGAGTTATTGTGAGTCCTGGATTAGCCCAAGGGTTCTAAGGAGGGCCGAACAGTTGCTCAGCACCAGGTTTTCGGTGTTTGTATTCAAAATTGTTTGATTCGTTGTGTCACGCTCGAGTGAATCCATGTTGCGGCATGGGTGCCTGTGAGCTCTGTTGAGGTGATTGGCCAGAAAAATATTTCCCTTTGGTGCCTACTGAATCTGGCCTGCACTTGCTGGATGAGCGAGCAGTTCAGATCTTGTTGGTAAAGCAGTTTGGTTTGAGATATGGCAGGCTAGGATGACAAGGTGTGGAGACCAGGGCGTGACAGGCACACTAACAGGCAGGCTGTTGTAAACTCTCTCTGCAGACAAACAACAAGTGTATAGGGCTCAAAGTCTCTGCAATCCCAATTGTTCAGGAAGTAAAATGGCCTGTCCCCCCCCCCCCCGATATACATCATGACATAATTTATGGTTATAATTCTTCGAAATGTTGAATAGGTAAACAACTTACTGTGGATTACAAAAGTAATGGGAAAAAACGGTCTCTCCATTATAACACTTTTAGGTGATTTATGATGAGTTGCTGTGTGTGTTCTCAGGGTGTGAACACTGGCTCGAGCAGTGCCAGCTGGACCGGGCCTAGGTTTAGTTGATGGAGCGGAGCACGTGTGTGGTTAAGCCTAACCAAGGGCTATGGGGCACAAAATATCCAGCTCTTGGCTAAGGAGGAAAAATAAGTTACAGTGTGAGAAGCTGACTCAGATGCAATATGACTAACTCCACCCACTCAGTCTGTCTCTGGGCAGTGTGTGTGTGTGTGTGTATGTGTGTGTGTGTGTGTGTGTGTATGTCCGGTTTGCGTGTGAGTTTTTTTTGTCTGTGTGTCTGCCTGAACAGGAAACTCAGTATGGAAGAGAGACACCAAGGGCCACACCACCCTTATTGCCAAGAATAACACACAATGCCACTGTGATATATCACAAAAAGTATGTGCGTTCACAATAACCTCAAGTGCATATTACAACAGCCTTAATATGACAACTATCCCACAACACACAATGCCTCTACCGTTTAACCCTTGAAACTGTGGGCCATGACTAATGTTCTTTTGGCGTCGGTTGTCACAGATGCCCTTACCTCCCCCACCCTACAACACAAAAGGGGTGAGGCAGTCCAAACACCCCCGCTGGGACTGTGTGTGTGAGTACTGTTACACCCACATATTTTCAAGTTACATACTGGTACACATTTACAGACTGGTTCAGTAACCATTTGCGTGCGTGTGTCTGTCTGTATCGAAGGGTTTATAACACTTAATGCCAAACACTCCAGGGTGAAGCTCAATATGATTCAGCCACTTATCTCCCATAAATTAATCCCTTTGAGATGATCCTACACCAGTAATAAGCATACAGCCTCCTTCCCTCAGGTCCAGAGAAAAAGGCTACATTTTGACAGGCACCCAAATTCTGATATTTTTCCCCACTAAAATTGTTTTCTTGACCAATCACATCAGATCTTTTCACATCAAATCTTATCCAGAGTTGATCACATTGGTTATAAGACCTTAGTGAGCAAATAAAGACATGAATAGGCAGCATGTGTAAATGTAGCCGGAGAGGGATAGATGTGTCTGAGATGTTACACGCTACTGGCAGTAATTTCTCTAAATTCCACCATTTCTCTGGCTCTCCCCGTTTGCTTTTCTGTCCCTCCATTTTCTCTCTCATTTCATTCTATCTTTGTCTCCCTCTTTCCACCTCACCCCTCAGGGCACCGGTAGAGGCCATATATGAGGCCTCTTCTCTTACAGAACAAAGAATGAGACCCTTTCAGTCATGAGATTACAGGACTTAGACAAAGACACTGTCTCAATGCTTCAGTTCTCTCTCATTGAGTGTGTGTGTGTGTGTATGAGTGTGTGTAAGTGTGTGTGTGTGTGTGTGTGCATGTCAGTGTGTGTATATATATATATATATGCATGTATATATGTTAAGGTGTTTATGCTAATTTGCCTTACAGAATAGTAAACAGAGGGGCAGTCCTGAGTAATGTTTAGGCAGCCCTGAAAAAGCTGATTGGGTGTGTGTGTGTTCTACCTCTAGCCCTGGGCATGGTGGGGTTCCTAGGTAGAGAGTGGAGGCCTAGGTTTGCAGACACTCTGAGGATTGATTAGCAGAATAATGACAGGCCATGCAGACCTCTATGAGAAGGCACAGCTCCTTTTAGAATTATTCCCTACAACTGTCCTCTAAATATCCATCTTACTCAGCCTGATAACAACTGGTGCCTGTGCTTCTGTATGGACCAATTAAAATGCATTGCAGTGGTTGAAATGCCCTCCATAGAAAAGTGGTTTGGCCTTGTTGGTAGACCATGGTGCTTTCAATAACATGTCTGTAGCTTTGATTCTGGAGCCATCCATTCATAACATGCCTACACATATGACTGTAAGGTGCTTTGGATAAAAGCATCTGCTATATGGCATAAATGGTTATTTTGTATTACCTGACTATCTGCATGTAGTGGTGGGTGTTACATTGTACTAGAGCCGTTCCTCACTCAAAACCTTCCTTCCCAAATATTTTGGAAAGTAAAGAAAAAGTTGCAGTGGTCTCTTCATTTATTCCAGAGCTCAAATTAGCTGTAAGGCATAAAAACTGCATCCTCCATGCTGTCTGGACCTGCAAAGTGGATTTTCTTTGGCACGTCTTCAAAATGACTGTCACACAATGCACACAGCAGCTGGCCTGGGAGCCATTATGGCTTCAGTATGGGGAGTCCAGTGTCCTGTTACAGGAATACAGTGTATCATGTTCTCCTTAGGCTATTGTCCTCTGTCCCTATCAGGGACTGGCTACTCACAGAAAGGTGTGTGTTTGCATATGCTTGCATTTGTGTCTCTACAAGTACGTGGGATTTCTATGGTAATGTTTGTATTATGGAAGTCCAGAAAAAAAAGCCAATCCGCTGGCTGACAGGGGATGCTGGTATATGTAGACATTCCTAGTGAAATAATCAGATTTTCAGCAGAACAAAAACACATAAACAAAGATCCAGTAGCAGCCGTATTACATTTAGGGCATCCACATTTGTTTGTGTTATAAACTGAATTTATAATTGATTAAATTATTATTTGTGCAATCAGTGGACATATAATACCTGATAACCACAAAGCGAAAACAGGGTTTTAGACATTTATTGAGAAAAGTAACTGAAATAATACATTTACATAAGTAAGCAAGACATTTTAAATAGAGCTCAGCTCATTCTGTGTCTTATTTGATGATGCTTGAGATGTCTCTAGAACTTGAAGGGAGTTCACCTGCGGTAAATGCAATGGATTGGTCATTAGATTTAGAAAGGCATGCACCTGCCTATTTAAAGTCCCACATTGCACAGTGTATGTCAGAGCAAAAATCAAGTAATTACGTCCAATGAACTCTCCGTAGACTGCTGATAGAATTGTGTGGAGGTATAGATATGGGGAAAGGACCCAATGGCCACGCTTACAATGCTCCAGGGTTTCTCTGCAGAGATAGCAGAACCAGCCAACACTCTATGTAGAACTTTATCAAATTATACATTTATCGATGAGTGACTAGACAGAAGCAACTCCTGAGTAAAAGGCATTTGACATGCAGCCTGGAATTTTACCACTTAAAATAATTAAAGGACACTGAGAGCATGAGGAAAAATATAATCTTGTTGATGAGACTAAAATATAAAACAAGGTACCACTCATCACCTGGATATTGCCATCTTTACAGTGAAGCATGGTGGTGGGAATCATGCTATGGGGATTTTTCACAGCAGCAGAGACCTGGAGGCTGGTCAGGATTGAGGGAAGAATGAGTGGAGCAAAATGCAGAGACGTTCGAATAACCATCCTCCAGCACAACAACAACTCGAAGCACCCAACCAAGACAAGGCTGGAATGGCTTCGGGACAGAGAATGTCCTTGAGTGGCACAGCCGAAGAGACATACCTTCCTGCCCCCAGCCAAAGAGACCTAAATATTACAGCTGATCCTAAATACTCATGCTTGCTCCCTATCCAATCTGACAGTGTTTGAGGGTATCAGGAAGTAAGAATGGAGCAAACTGCTCAAATCAAGGTGTGCAAAGCTGGAAGAGCCCTACCCAAGAAAACTGGGTAATACAGTGGCTGAATATGTACAGTAGATTTTTTAAATTATATTTACACATTATGGGGATTGAATAGATTAATGGCAAAAAATTATTACATGCATTATCTATTCAGGCAATACAAAATGTTGAGAAATTCAAAAGGTATGAATTTATTTCCAAAGCCACCGTAAGCCATTTCAACAGAGTTCTCAAACACAAGATACCTTGAGCCAAATAAAGAAGGAAATGTGGCCAAATAACATTTAGCAGGTGCCAGAAATAGCAGTGATATACAAGAGAGTAAAAGACGGACATTGCAGAGCAACATTACCCTAAAGATAAACATCCTCCTCACCAGTTACTTTACATTAAATTATTTGTTTTACTCTTACCAGGTAAGTTGACTGGGAACACATTCTAATTCACAACCACAACCACAATTCACAACCACTTCCTTGTTAATGTTGGTTAACCAAGAACTAGGGTTGCGTAATTCCTTAAATGTTTAACCTTTGGGTCGATATACAGTGCAGACATCAGTATTTGTACAGTGACACACGTTTTGTGGTTTTGTCTCTGTGTTCCGAAGATTTCCATTTTGAAATCTTACAATGATTGGCTTAAAGAACAGAATGTCAGCTTTACTTATTCATATCAGATGAAGTACTTAGAAATAACATATCTGGTGCATTGAAATGGAAAGAAAGTATTTAGATAATAGCTGTCTCATATTAGGTAGGTATGTTTGTTTGCATCATTAGTGGATGCACAAGAGGCATGTCAATGTCTAGTCATGATTTTACATTTTGGACAACACTAATTGGACAACACAAAGATCAAAGAACTGTCAATGCTAGTCAAGCTAGCAATGCAGATATATCAGAATAAATTGATCATAGACATAGCTAAAACATTACCAACATAAACCGTTTGGCACTGATAGCTTAGCAATGGCAAACAACCTGGTAGACCAAGGAAGACCAAGGCTCACCATAATGAAAAAAGAAAAAACAAAGAACTGGCTGACAGATCAGGAACATGCTCAATGAGGTAGGTGTGTATTATCAGCCACAACCACTCACAGAAGACTTCACCAGTCAAACTATAGAGGCTGGATTGTAAGGTGCAAAATCCACAAATGGGCTTGAAAACTAGATGGCTTGAAAAAACTAAAAGAACCTGCAATGTTCTGGAAAAAGTAATTGTAGCTTGATGAGACAAGTATTAACCTATACTATGTGATTGCAAGAGGAATGTGTGGAGAGAGAAATAAATTCTGGCATACTACTATTTTGGATATGAATATCTGCAGCTAGAATACCTGTCTTCACTGATGACGTAACTGCTGACAGCAGCATTAGGAAGAAATCTTTCAGAAATAATTATTTTGCTGAGATATAACCAAATGCTTCAAAACTCAATGGATGAAGCAGAAAAAAATACTCCAAACATGCTGCTTAAGCAACCAAAAATATCTTTAGGGCCAAAAAATTTAATGTTCTTGACTGAGCAGGTCAATCACCAGACCAAAATGTCACTGATTATGCTTTTTCCCTTACTGAAGACAAGACTTAAGGAAAAAATAGCCAGAAACAAACTAAAGATGGCAGAGAATCCCCAGAGAAGAATCTAGTTACATCTATAGACCTCAGAAAAAATTTTTAGCCCTCCACAAGTCAGATGTATCCTTGGGAGCCATTTCCAAATGACGGAAGGTACCACATTCATCTGTACAAACAATAGTACACAAGTGTAAACACCATGGGACCGTACAGCTGTCATACCGCTCAGGAAGGAGATGTGTTCAGTCACCTAGAGATGAACATACTTAGGTGCAAAAAGTGCAAACCAATCCCAGAACAAGAGCAAAGGACCTTGTGAGGTGTTTGGAGGAAACTGGTACAAAAGTATCTATATCCACAGTAAAATAAGTCCTATATCAACATAACCAGAAAAGCCACTCAGCAAAGAAGCCACTGCAGCGAAAATGCCACAAAAAAGCCAGGCTATGGTTTACAACTGCACATGGGCACAAATATCATATTTTTTTGAGAAATGTTCTCTGGTCTGACAAAACAAAAATGTAACTGTTTGGCCATAATGACCATTGTTATGTTTGGAGGAAAAAGGGGGAGCCTTGCAAGCCAAAGAACACCATCCCAACTGTGAAGCATGTGGGTGGCAGCATCATGTTGTGGGGGTGCATTGTTGCAGGAGGGACTGGTTTGCCTTTCACAAAATAAATGGCATTATGTGGAATGAAACGTAGATATATTTAAGCAACATCTCAAGACATGAGTCAGGAAGTTAAAGCTTGGTCGCAAATTGTTCTTACAAATTGACAACGCTAATCAACTTCCAAAGTTGTGGCAAAGTTAAGGACAACAAAGTCAAGGCATTAGAGTAGCCATCACAAAGCCCTGACCTCAATCCTATTGAAAACGTGTGAGCAGAACTGAAAAAGCATGTGTGAGCAAGGAGGCCTACAAACCTGATTCAGTTACACTAGTTCTGTCTGGAGGAATTGGCCAAAATTCTGGGAAGCTTCTGCAAGGCTACATGAAATTTAAAGGCAATGCTACCAAATTCTAATTGAGCGTATGTAAACTTCTGATCTGCTGGGAATGTGATGAAAGGAATAATAGCTGAAATAAATTATTCTCTCTACTACTGACATTTGACATTCTTAAAATTGTGGTAAAAGTGGTGATCCTAACTGACTTAAGTCAGAAATAGTGAACTGCAGAGTTAAGGTGTATGTAAACTGTATGTTTGTCTGCAAGAGATTCCTTCTTTGTCAATCCTCACAGAATTCCATTCTTGTGAGGGGCTTCAAGCCCTGGGATTAAACATACCACTGAATGCCATCCCAAGTAAGCTACAAGCCTTCCTGCCTCCTGACAGGTTAAACAGCAGGTATGGACACACAATGCAAATTCGCTGAATGTGCTGACCCAGGAATGTAAACTAATGTGATCTATTGTCCTAACTGAGTGGTAGGAGTGAGTGCTCTTGTTTCATATGCCCTAAATAGGAATGTAACATGATCTTAAAAACACATTCTGATTATTTGGCAGCTTGGAACAGCTTCAGTTTCAGAATTCAGTGAGGTTGGTGACGCTAAGTCATGTTTAACTTCCACCACTAATGTCAGCATCACAGAAAACGAGCATGACACTAACTCACATCTAAAATTGTGAGTAAAAAAACAAAAGTTGAGCTGGTTAAAGAACACAGATACATGCAAACATACACAAACAAGCAATCCCACTGATGGCTGATAAGCCAGTGATTGTTCTAATATGACTCAAGCTGTTGTTTTGTTTTTGAATCTTATCCGTGCACCTCCTCAAATCTGGGTAATCTGATCTGTTTATATACCTACCCACTCCAAGAATACAGAAGTTCAAAACTGTTCAACAACACCCAGTCAACACCCTAGTAGTCACATTCATGTATAACTCAACTAATTACTGCAGGCTTATTCAATACCTGTCCAACAACAAAGTCATTCCATTCTATGTATCAAATATCTGGTCATTACAGTCTTCACATGTTTTTTCCCTCAATTTTGCAGTATTCCCTTTGTGATTATGATGTGGCCTCTTTGCAGCAACTCACAGTCGGTTGAGGACAGTCAAAGATCTGTACTATTTCTTATTTTCATAATTTTTATTTTGTAGATTTTATATTGGCCTGAAATAAACTATTTCAAATGTGTGTATGTGTTGACAGCCTTCTAAGAAGCTTTTATTTAACAGCCTAAAGGAGACAGGAAAGATTGAAGAGACCTTTTTTCTTGATGGATGATACTGAAGGGATACGCAACACAAATTCAGGATGGCCAGCGCCTGTACAGGTGTTTGTTCCAACCTAGCAGTAACACACCCCATTCAGCAGTCCAATTTCCAAGGTTCATCTGTTTGAGATGATTTTATTGTAAAACATCCAAAGAAAACTAATAACAAATCAAATGAAAGAACACCTGTTCCAGATTGTGGAATCATTTAGAGATTCCCCAAGACTGGATTTGCGCATTTGCTGTATGTTTGTATTTTAAACCTTAGGTCATGGACTTGATCCTTTTTTGAGACCTCCCTTAAAATAACATATTGAGAAATGTACAGCATGCAATCTTATTGGAAAAGTACAGGCAGTTCTCTTTGTTTGAAGAATGTTGGGAGGTATAAATAGATGTTGTGTTTTAAGACTACAGGAAATGACATCAACTCAGAAGTTTACTTAGTGGGTATGCTTTGGGCAACAATACCGGAACCCCTTAAATAGCCAGAGCTGAGGTGAAGTTTGTAGCCTGTATTGAACTGCCTACACACAAACAAACTACCAATGGAAAGCAGCACAGTGTTGTCCCAATACAGCTGGATATTAATATCACTGTCATGATTCTCCCTCTCCCATCTCAGTGTTTTTCACAACTCTTGCTCCATCTCCCCTGTTTCTCATTGCTCTTTCTTTAGCCACAGACTTTCCATAAACAAAGCAGTAGATAAGGCTCATATGGTCTCAAGTTACTCTTGGAAAATCATCTGTTTAACTTTCTTGTCTGATGCCCGTCACTGTCTATCTATATACTACATATACAGTGGATATAAAAAGTCTATACACCCCTGCTAAAATGCCAGGTGTTTGTGATAAAAAATTTTTTTTGACAAAGATAAATCATGTCAGAACTTTATCCACCTTCAATGTGACCTATAACATGAACAATTCAATTGAAAAACAAACTTAGATCCTTGAGTGGAGAAAAGAAAAAATCTAAAACGTACAATAGCCGGGTTGCATAAGTGTGCACACCCTTAAACTAATAATTTGTTGAAGCATCTTTCGATTTTATTACAGCACTGAGTCTTTTTGGGAAGGAGTCTCTTAGCATGGCACATCTTGACATGGCAATATTTACCCACTCTTTGTTGCAAAAGTGCTCAAAATCTGTCAGATTTCGAGGACATCTGTGCACAGTCCTCTTCACATCATCACACAGATGTTCAATTGGATTCAGGTCTGGGCTCTGGCTGGACCATTTCATAATGTCGTTGTCGTGCTGAAAGGTGAACTTCATCTTCAGCTTTCTAATGGAAGCCTGAAGGTTCTGTCCCAATATTGCCTGGTATTTGGAACTGTTCATAATTCCCTCCACCCTGACTAAGGCCCTGGTTCCTGCTGAAGAAAAACAGCCCAAAGCATGATGCTGCCACCACCATGCTTCACGACGGGCATGGTTTTCTTTGTGTGATGTGCAGTGTTGTTTTTGCGCAAAACATAACTTTTGGAATTACGGCCAAAAAGTTCCACCTTGGTTTCATCAGACCATAACACATTTTCACAGGTTCTTTTGGAAGACTTGATGTTTGTTTTTGCAAACTCCAGCTGGGCTTGGATTCTTTTCTTTGCAAGAAAAGACTTCCGTCTTACCACCCTCCTCATAGCCCATTCATATGAAGAATACGGGAGATGGTTGTCACATGTAGCACACAGCCAGTACTTATGAAAAAGTCCTGCTGCTCCTTTAATGTGAAGGCCTCTTGGATGCCTCTCTGTCCAGTTTTCTTCTTGTCTTTTCATAGATTTATGGGGGGGATGTCCAGTTCTTGGCAATGTCTCTGTTATGCCATATATTCTCCACTTGATGATGACTATCTTCACTGTGTTCCATAGTATATCTGATGCTTTGGAAGCTCTCTCGGTTAATTCTGAACACAGCCACATCCCCCAGTTATAAGAGGGTGTGCACACTTATGCGACCAGGTTATTGTAAGGATTTTATTTTTCATTTTTCCCCTTGAAGATTTCAGTTTGGTTTTCAACTGAATTGTTAACATTATAGGTCACATTAAAAGTGGAAAAACATGATTTATCTTTGTCTTATTTTTTACATCACAAACACCTGGCATTTAAGCAGGGGTTTGTAGACTTTTCATATCCACTGTATTACTTTTATTATAATAAATTAATTGCAGGCATTGCTTACCAGCATTTTCTTCCTTTCCCAAAGTCATCATATATAATTTTGTCTTTAACTCCATCTCGTTGCACAAACTCCCAGCAGATTCAGAAGAGATGGAGATCGCAGCAAGCCTCTCTCACAGGAATCAACAGAAACCCATGTTGATTTTTCTTACCTACTCTACACTGTACTTTCAAGTGGAAAGCCATGTGGGTCAAAGTATGTGATGGCAAACATGCTCACCCGACGACCTAAGGTAGTTTTTTAGGTGTCTCCTGAGCTGCCTGAAGTCACTAGAGCAATAAGTCACCAGGGCATTCTGGCTGATAATACATCACCCCTCCCAAAGTGCACTGCCTCTGGGGCTTTCCAGCCACTCATCAGTTAGCGACAAAGTCAAGGATTGAACCTGTACAGTCACTAATGCAACCCACCTTGACAACAGATAGTGATAACAAACAGGAGCAGGAATTTAGCTGTACATCATATTAACAGGAATGTCTCCTCTACTGTTTTTTCTTCAACACCATGGGTACATCAAGAGATGAAAACAAATAGCTATTTCATAAGAACCTGCAAAGTTGATAAACGCATTTAAAAAAACAGCTGTTACGGTTCTTTTGCCATGCGTTTACTGAGAGGGAGCATGTTATAAGTATTTCTCCTGGCCATGATATGGTTAATAGTTTTCCGCAGCGACACACTGGCATCCCAAGCACTATTAAAACACACATTCACACAGGAGATGTTGAGAGACGAACGGACAGCAAGAGAGAAAAAAGACAGCGAGAGTGATTGAGATATTGCAAGGGATTTATTGAATGAGATGGAAAAGCCAAAGCAGACACCGACTGGGGAACAGACTTGGCATATAAACCTGCCCTGACACTGAGCTCCGCATTAGACAGAGTAGACTGGCATATCCCATATCTGCCATCAGAGACTTGTGGATTCAGACCAGCCAGACACGCCAAACATGGCGAAGTAAATGGAGAAGCAGGAAGGGCCTTTATTAGCAGTAATGGACAGGAGAGTGATTGGGACTAGAGCAAAGCATTTCCACAATTGCAGCTTACACACACTCTGCCGGATGTGTGTGTGTTTGTGTGTGTGTATGTGTGTGCACTACACTCATGTGTTTGTGTGTTTTGGTGGAAGTCTGTTAATAGCAAGAGATCAGAGATCTGAAGTAACCACCCCCTTCCCCCTGAGTATAACTGCATGACAAGACAGGAAGACATGAATGACAGACAGAAGAGACAGACAGAGAAGAAATGTATTGCAATGTGTGTTGGAACCTTGGTTTTGCTCAATTCCATTTGAATTCCAGTCAATTCAAGTGGTGAACCAAACCTAAATTGCAATTGTTCCTCATCGAAAAGCACTTAAGAAAATTCTAATTGAAGTGTATTCTTTTAATTGACTGGATTTCAAATGAGTTAACACCAACTCTGGTCGGGACTTGGCCTAAGCATATATACTTCTTATTTAGAAAAAAAAATATTTCAGATTATTCTGAAATTGTCTGTGTCACTCTTTCTTCCCCTTCACTCTCTCTATCATTCAGTCTCTCTTGTTAACCTCTCTCTGTCCTCTCAGTAATCATGTTCCCAGTCATTTGTTCCCAAATACGGAATGTCTGGTGAAACAAATCCATCAAATTTGGCCTTTCATTAGCCTAAAGATGTGCGAAATTCACAGTGCTGTAGTCACTGGATAAATTGATTGAAGTCTGATACAGTTTTGCACAACATCTTTTCTTTGTGTCATTAGATCCCAAGAACCAATCGCTATGTAAAAACGTTGTGGGTCAGCTTTGTCTAGTTGAGCTGTTTCAATATTTATTTGGAGCAGAACAAGCCAGTTGCTGATTCATTAAAACCTGTTAAATGTTAGATGAAATGTTACTACTTTTCATCTACTAAGCTTATGCAGCCTACTACGTACTCTTTTTTTTAAAGAAGCACCCTGTTGGTTACGGCCAAGTGCCTCAGCTATCCCCAGAGGGATATTGCTGGTTAAAATCCATGCTAGTGCTCTAATGAGTAGCTAGTGTAGTGATTACATTTAGCCCTAGGATCAAGCGAAACTGTGACATAGAAAGGGGGAGTCATACTCCACTATAATTACTCTGATGAGCCATAGGACAGAGGTCACTGAGCACCTCCAGCCAACCACGGAAATGCTGGAACTATTGAAAATGTTCTGGAGTGATCGGGGACTTTGTGTTTGTTGACAGTTTAGTTGCACGCTACATCCCTCCATGCATTTATGTACATACGAACGCAGTCACGAATGCGGAAAAAATGATGTCTTAAGTGGCTATTGAACTCTAAATGGAGCGAGTCACTTCCCCAGAATAGCTCATTTCAGACAAAGCAAATAAAAAGCATTGCATCAGCAAATGTAGACAGATCTGTGGAGCCCAAGCCACAGTGGCAATTCATAGTGGGAAAAACACTCTGCTCTGCCATTGTCTTTTCTTTGAGAGGTCTGTTTCCTCACTTTCCTGTTGTTTACCACTGACCTAGGTTAGTAAAAAAAATATTTCTACTCCTGACCAGAATTCTTAACTGTAAATGGGTTATATAACCTTTTGAACAGTTGAGTGTGTCCGAAAGTAGTAGAAAAGTACCCAGACATTGAATGGGCTTTGAAGGATAGTAATAGAAGAATGTTTAGACCAGATTTAGGAAACCCTGCTCCATGAGTGCCAAAGGTAGTGCAAGATTTTGTCCCTCACTACTCACTACCACAGCTGAGCTACTCAGTCAAGTAATCAGTTCAGTGACTGCCTAAACCCCACAGAAATTCGGACAGACACTCCAGGATTACTTGCTTTTAGGTGTGCCAGGAAGATTTTGCTGAATTTCTTGATGCATCTTTATGCAGGCGTTTTTATGCAAGCGTCTTTATGCAAGTGTTTGTTCAAGACTTGAAGACTTGAACAAACATTTGCAAAAAGAAAGTAAATGGATAATTGTTGCTAAAAATAAAGGTTAATCCAATCTACATAATTGAATGTAAAGAAAAACTGAAACTATTATTTTACAAATAATGAAAATGTTGTTAAAATCTGAATGGTAATCAAATGGTTCTTCTTTTCATCTGATAATTGAAAATAAGTCAAGATTACTGGCAATGAAATATGTTTTAAGATTTGTTTTCACATTCATGTCTTGTTTTTGGAGGGAAAACATCTCCTGATAAATATTAAGTTCATTCATTATCTTCTTATCACCATTATGAATAGAAAACTCTTTGTTAATGCGGTCATCGTGTCATGTTGTAAAGGTCCAGAGAACCCATCACAACTATTATACGTTTTTCGGTTATGCGGTTAAGGTTAATTACTTTAGTGGACATTTTGATTGATGGAACCAACATTTACTGAGTCCTTAACAACCAGGAGACGGGAGATCCTAAGTAATTAGTGACCTGATTAATCAGTCAAGTACAAGATAAGACAGAAAACCTGCAGACACTCGGCCCTCCAGGGAACCGGTTTGACACTTCTGGGGGGACACGAAAATCCTGTGATTGGCCAGCGCCTAGCAAACATCACGGGAGATTTGCATAACATTTCTAAAAACCAAATTAAATATGGAGAAGAAAAGATGGGAATACTTTGCTCAATTAATGTAAGCATGTAACAGCGCTCCCGCTAGCACATGGTTAACTTATCACATTCATAGTGCCATGCTGCCTCACACAGTTGCTAAACCTATCACTTCAAACAACGTTGACAATGTACAGGTAAAGAATAGTATCTAACCAACAAAACATTAGTACTTACTCTGTCATTGCATCTATAACCATGTGAGTGTGTAGTATGTAAGTTTGTATACGTTGAGTAAACTTTGGCAAGGATGGAGTTTAGAAATAGGATGTTAGTTGTCAAGACTACCTCAGCTGCCCATTTCAACTGAGGCTAAACCAAAGAAGAATTTGCTATCCCTGAAGTTACTTTGTTTTCAAGATTAGTTAATAAAAATATAGGTTCAAGTCTCAATACTCCCTCTGAGGGGGAATGACTGGATTGTGTGTCACCTTGTCACCGTACAGAGTAGTAATATGTAGGGTTTTAGTGTGTTGAGTGGTGGTGTGAACTCACTCTGAGGGTGTGTAAGAGTGTGTTGTGTGAGTGTGTTGTGTGAGTATGTAATACGTAGGGTTTTAGTGTGTTGATTGGTGGTGTGAACTCTGAGGGAGTGTAAGAGTGTTGTGTGAGTATGTAATACGTAGGGTTTTAGTGTGTTGAGTGGTGGTGTGAACTAACTCTGAGGGAGTGTAAGAGTGTGTTGTGTGAGTATGTAATACGTAGGGTTTTAGTGTGTTGATTGGTGGTGTGAACTCTGAGGGAGTGTAAGAGTGTGTTGTGTGAGTATGTAATACGTAGGGTTTTAGTGTGTTGAGTGGTGGTGTGAACTCACTCTGAGGGAGTGTAAGAGTGTGTTGTGTGAGTATGTAATACGTAGGGTTTTAGTGTGTTGAGTGGTGGTGTGGACTCACTCTGAGGGAGTGTAAGAGTGTGTTGTGTGAGTATGTAATACGTAGGGTTTTAGTGTGTTGAGTGGTGGTGTGAACTCACTCTGAGGGAGTGTAAGAGTGTGTTGTGTGAGTATGTAATATGTAGGGTTTTAGTGTGTTGAGTGGTGGTGTGAACTCTGAGGGAGTTTAAGAGTGTGTTGTGTGAGTATGTAATACTTATTGTTTTAGTGGGTTGATTGGTGGTGTAAACTCACTCTGAGGGTGTGTATGACTGTGTCCTGGGCCTCCAGTTCTCCTTCCAAAATGCTCAGGAGTGTCAGCAGCTCAGGCCTGCTCAGAGTCTCCACATTCATCATTAACCCCTAGACACATACACACACAGGAGGGGTAAAGACAAAAGAGGTAAAAATAAGGATTGGCAGATTATTGTCAGAGACAAGGCATTATAGACAGGCTAGATAATTAACAGTTGCCTGCATGACAGGGCAGAAAATATCACCACATCATAGCAATGAAAGACAACTTCAGTTGAATTTAAATTGTGCTTAAAACTTTTCATTGCTTATTCCTAGGTTGAACAGTGATTTGAGTTAGAAACTACATGGTATCACACACCACGCATAAGCACACATGCACATACACAGGGTCCTTTTGGTTGACAGCAAAGGCTGAGGTCTCTCTGTGGGTTGGCAGGGTTGTGCTCAGAGTTCTAAACAGGACGTAATTAGCATAACTGCATGTTAAGTCCCTCAGGCTGAGAAAGAGAGACTGAGATTTAGTTGTGTTCTCTAACTGTGCATTCAGACCCAGTGACAGGCTGTCTGTTAACAGGGTAAAGAGAAGAAATAAGAGATATTGTACAGCTCAGAAAAAATCGGACAGATAGGACAAGGGGTTCAGCATTGCTTTACATAAACTGACCACCAACACAGCTGTATTTGCACATTGTAATAAGAATGGTATCTCACGCTCTCTGACACTGTAACTGACACACTCTCACACGTCTTTTAGTCTTTCTGATTCTCAGAAATTAAACATGTTTTACAGTCGATGTATCCCAGGAAACGCATCCCTCGATAGTGTCACAGACCACAGGCCTGGCATGGGAACTATGTGGACACAGTCCAGAGACGATTACTTTTCGACATCTTTAATTTCTTTCTCCCTATCTTCCCCTTTGAAGGTCTGTTATCTCACCCTCTATCTCCCTGTTTCTTTAGTCACTACATTATAGATCCACATCTTTATCCTTTGGATAAACAGTACCCCTGCCTACAGAAAATGTACTTTATCAACCTCACGACCTGATTTCACCCTAATCCACAAAGCCTTGTGTCAATGCATCACTGCACACAAGCATTTTCTCCTTCACACAAACCTTACTGCATTCTGTGGTTGACCACTGTGTCACAACCAAAATATGTAAAAGTGTGGTTGATCTCACAGAGATGTAAGATACCTTAACACTTATTATACTGCTTACTGAGTATACAATCACCTTTAATTTGAAGATTAGATAATCAGACTCCATTCTAATAGTGGTCAATTAGGCCTTGCTAAAACTCATAGCAGGGTACAGAACCACAGAAATCAGATATCCTAAAGTTGGAGACAGACATATACTTTCCTTCCTGCATTCATGGAAAACCATCTAATTCTCATATTCCTCACCCTAGAATACATCTTTCAGGGGTAAAACTGGAATCCTTATACTTATACTGACAGCCAAAGCCTAAAAAACACACACATTCATATTAACGATCATTGTGATATTCATACTCCAGACCCTAACTGTAATACTAAACTCTAATTGTAACTTTTATCTTAAACCTAACCCCTAAAAGGAAAATAATTTGTTTCCTACTACTACTACTACTACTACACACAAACACACACACACACACGTAGCCTTGACCCTAGTCTGTGAGGATGCACACATTCATGACTATATGGATTGAGTTGAATGGATTTATGGCTCCATTAGAAACATATCACACCCTCTAAACAAACAAATCTTACTCAATGTGTGTAAGATTTATTCTTACCAAACATCCCTGCTAGCCTATTAAAGAAAATAATATTTTACCTTGTTGGAGACATTTCGCCAGTTGCTGTTTATCTATTATATTTAGCTTAAAGGTTATTGGGTTTTTATTTAGGGTTAAGCTTAGGCTTTTGCGGTTACAGTTAGGTGTTATCCTTACACTTTCCCCTCCTTAGTCCAACTTTGCTGATAGCTACTTGAATAAATTGACTAAATATTATTGTACTGTATTGCTGTCCCAACTGGCTATATTAGGATAAATGCATTAACTGTAAGTAACACTGGATAAGAGTGTCTGCTTGACAACAAAAGTGAAAATATAAAAATGGGTTAGGTTGTGAGTTAGGGTATACAGGATTCTAAAGAGGAATATTTGGGGTCCCCACAAAGACAGTAGATTGTATACATGCACTTGTTGTGGTACGCTGACAACCTCATTTTATCTATGCCAACTCTCAAACCCAGTACTCACTTATGGCTTGCTGTGTATTGAACTGAAATTAACATGGTAAGACCTACACTCTAGAAGTCCCCCAAATTGTGCACAAAAGCAGACATTGTGCACCATGAATAATCACACCCACTGGAAAACAGCTCACTAAGCCAGCTGAATCAACACATCCACTGGTTCACCTCATGCAATTCTGGAGCCATTGTCTCAAAGAAGGAAACCTTCTCAGTTAATAACCCATCTTGGGCACTTGTGTGACAGCACATTAGGCACCACTTCTATATAGCAAACTGCTTCAGAGGAAAATTATTAAACTGATCATTCTAGACACCAGAAACATGGTTGTTGGTTGTTGCAGGTGGACAACTACAAAAAGATCTAATCATTATTGTTGGATAACACTAATTCCACCTGGCTGTGTGACTCTAAACCTATTCAGAACGGAAAAACAAGGTGGGGCAGGTTTACCTGTTTTACAGGCTATATAAAGGGTGTATAGGATGCCTATAGGCCCATTCAAAATACATAGGATCGATTTGTAACACGTGAGAGACTAAATATTCATAACATATATAATCCTATTATACCGACTAAGTTAACAAAACAATAGGCTTACATATTCGTTATTATGTTATTAACCTTATTATATTTATTATCATTAATTCTTTCAAAGTTTCCTTTCCCATTCCTCCAGTACAGAGGGGTACTTGGCAGGACTGTCCCTTACTGTGCAGTAAACTAACCCAGCCACACTCACTCAAATCACGCACACACAAAGATCATGAAAGCTCCTGCTTTAAGGTAATAATGCTGTCCGACATCCACGACCACATACCTTCATGCGTTAAGTTAGAGGTTCAACAATTTTCCAACCACAACGTAAAAACATTTAACGATGAAATAATAAAAAAATAGAACTCCCCGACTGTCCAAGTGATAATCCCAGTGTCGAATAATACTAATGTCTTGACAAGAGAGACAGCCTATGCGTGGTCCGTATTTCAGAATTCTCACCAATGGTAGACGGGTTTAGCAGCTGGGGGTAGGGAGAAGGGCGTTCCTGCGGCTAGCCGGTTACGGAATAAACCTCTTTGTTTCACACTCAGTCGGGTGAAGTTGCACCTAGGCGCGGATCTAAGATCCGATATGCATTGTTCCATCAATGGCCAAGGTAGACTTTAGGGAGTGTAAACTGATCTCAGATCTGTACATACATCTAGTTTTCTAGGCCACATTATACAGTCTACCCTGCGCGTTCTAAGCTTGTCAAATACATCACTTCGGTTTTGACTACTTAAGGTTTTACTGTATGCATTAATGATCATGTTTTGTATCATTTGTTGAGATTCTACCTGCACATCCTCACAAATCAGAAAGCGTAGTCCAATCCAATACAGAAATGAAAGCCACGATTATAAATTAACAGAAATAGCATAAAAATATATGACAAAATAAAAGAGCATTCATCATCTTTAAATAATGCATTCATTATTTTCATATTGTACATTTTAAAGTGTTCGCTCTCCTGTCAGATTGTTAAATCTGAAATCTCGTCCAGAACTATAATATTGGAACTGTCTCTTGCAGTGTAGTTGGCAACGTGGTTAGTGCTCCCCCTGGTGGTGAATGTACGGAACCCAAGGATACAACCTTCGGTCTGATTACTCTGTTTTATTCACATACTATGTACAGTAGTCTTCCAAGGCATAAGCTTAGTAGGCTGATCATTTGAGATACTTCAATTCATGCACAATGTGCTGTTCCATGTTAGAATCTGCCAGACCAATGAGGAAAATAACAATTGAGACTTTTAGGGGAATGCACACTTCATCATTAATCAGTAGGAACCACATTTCTCCATACACTAGCAGAGCTAATACATGTTCATTCGGTCAAGGTAGGCACTTTGCATAAGAAGTCATATTTGCTGCATGTTTGTGTGTGTGTCAGACTGCCAAGAATTAATGGGAGTTTCAAACTGAAAGAAATTCTTGTCAAAAACCAGACTGTCCAGTTGGATTGTCTCTGGTAGAATGGAATTAGCCATAATGAACTGCCAATATATAGTTCACGTTATTAAATAAAAATATCCAGATAGAGTAATTGAAACTCTTTGGAGAGTAACAAGTGTGTCTACAGTGATGATTGCATCAACCTATACTGTGTACATAACAAATATAGTAGCACACCCACTATCATCTATGTTGCCTGTTCTCTATACATTAACCAACTCGTGCAGTCATTCTTATTTAAGTAAAAAGGCATGGAGGGGGCCATATTGCTATTATGACAAATTACCAATGCAATTAGAACAGTAAACATGCATTTGTCGTGCTGTGAATGTGATGTGAATGTGCTGTGAATGTGTACATGTTACATTTTGCAGTGTTAAATCAACACTCTGTACTAGTAACAGCAGCAGTTGCCAGGATTTATCATCATTCTGCACAAGATCTCCAAATATTAATGCCATATTGCAGTGAAGACAACAAAACTATTGCTTTCATCATCCATTTTGATTGAAGTTGGACACTTACTTCTCTCTGTGTAGCCTTAGTTAAATTATTGTATTCTACCCAACATTTCTGTGGCAGTCACAAAGTTAGCATGTACATACTGTAACACAAGTTTAACCTCAAAGAGTGCAACGCCTTCTAAAATGTTGTGTGTGATATCAACAGCAAAGATTCCCTGATGTATTTCTCCATGGCCTCCCGTTCAGGTTTGGAAAGGCTGTAAACAGTGTTGAAGTATGGAAAGGAGTTCAATGAACAAGCATGTTTCACAACATATGCATGAGGTGGTCTGAATGCATGCCTATTGTTTCCAAAATCATACTTTCATCATCTTCACAGAACACAGTTTGGAAATCCCCTTTCTCAGTGAGGCAAAACGATAGCAATACCAGGTACTAA
>JACXGJ010005374.1:0-39433 GCA_016801105.1 Esox niger
TGGCCCGGCAGTGGTCTTGTGGTGGCCCGGCAGTGGTCTTGTGGTGGCCTGGTAGTGTAGGCCCTGTACTCTGTGTACATTTACTACTGCAGCATGGATTACAATGCAGCCCAGAGCTCTTTCAGCAAAAAGTATTTTTGACCCACTGTCTCTGTTATTGAAGCATAAATGCCTGAAAATATATCTAAAGAAAATGTATGTAGTTTAGAGTATGTTTGTTGTATTGATTTTTTCTTTAGTACTTGTTCTACTATTACCTTTTGTATTCATCAATATATTGATTGAGTGTGATCAGCTAAATCCTATTGGTTTTGTTTTTCCGCATTTGTTTTCTGCTCAATATTAAACTCTCTTTCTTTTGTATTTCTCTCTTTGTCTTTCTCTCCATCACTCTCTCTCATCTGTTTCTATCTGTTCCTCTCAGGGGGATGAAGGATTAACAGGCCAATCAGATGGTAAGGATACTGTGTATCTCAGGTCCAGCGCTGCTAGGCGACAGGGACGACGTGGTCGTCACCTGAATGACCGCAGTGGATTGAAACTTGCGGTCGCCACTGCGCCCACTTGGTGTGGGCTTCTCTCATCAGCAGGGGAACCTCTGTTTAGACAGTCCGCCATCACGTTGTTCTGTATCAAACACAAAAGTCTCATCGAAATTCTCATGTCAAAAGTGAATGGCGTTAGAGAATTCTCACACAGTGTGCTACTGAGTTCACTCTCAGGAACAGGCCCCCGTTTGACGTTTTGGCAGCCCCTGACACAAGGCGTCTGTATGATGACCGAGTTACTGCTGGTTTATGGAGTTATTGTCTTCCCCCAGAAGCAGCACGGGCAGCCGCACACGCACGCACGGCCTCCGCCAGCTTGATCCACGAGACCGACTTGGCCGTGTCCATCAACGACCTGGACAACCTCTTCAACTCGGACGAGGACGAACTCACGGTCAGTACAGAGTGCAGCTGTGAGCGCGCGCATGTAACCGTGGAGATCCTGCGGTCAGTATGTCCTGCCGGCGTTACGGACTTCCCGCTCGCACTAAACAAGGATATGCGTCCCGTTCAATAGGCCGCTACCCGGCGAGAGTTTATGTGCCCACAAGCCAGAATGTTGCATACGAGCTGTACATCGTTGACTCTGTCATCCAACAGCACCTGGCACTTTAAGAGTAGCTTAGATTCTAAAAGGCTTCAGGTGAGCTCTCTTCTCTAGCCTCCAGAGAACAGAAGAGTCCCCCAGAGACTCTGGTTACTGGGTCGCTGGGTTAAAACAGTCCAACTCCTACACTACAACAACATACTGTGGAGGGCAGTGCCATCTCTGAATGAAAGGACAGTGTCAGGGTTCCCCACCCCTTCGCCACAGATGCGTTGCTGTTTTGTGTTGCTGAAATGAATAATTAGCTGGAAGGTCGTATTGATTTATGTTATGTAACTGAAACGACACAGGTTAGTCTCGTTGAGGATAAATCAATTGTTTTTCTTTATACGTCTACATTCAACAGCCTGGTTCCAGACGAGCCCTGAATGGAGCCGATGATATCTTTGGAAACAAGGAACCAAAGCCAGCAACCCTGGACCCAGTCTCCTGCATCAGTAAGTGTGCTTTTCACTGCTCCTAGATCAGCGCTGTGCTCCTACAGCTCCTAGCTCAGTTCTCAAGGGAAAGGCCAGCCCTAAGCTCTACCGCCACCAGACGTCCCCAGTCCCGTGTCATTTGCGAGTTCAAGTACTATTCACTTAAACACCTACGCATAATTCCAAGAATTGCGGAACTGATCCGTGGCCTGCACTCCGATGCCACAGGCATCCGTCCACAGAGATGTTTTTCCCCTACATTTCGCCCCCTTGTGGCAAGCGGTCCCCACAGAAGTCACTGGCTGCCTCAGTGTTCCGGGGCTCGTCTCCTAACAGACAGCTCTGAGCCACGGAGTGGGAACAGCGGTCTCATTATCTGCCTCTGTGACCAGTCTGCTGCTACTAACAAGGTGCTTGACAGCCGGCGGTTAGACAGTCAAACTGTTGCTGTTACCTGTTGAGGCTTTAGGGGCACGAGGCGCACTCTGTGGGAACACGGACTCCCTTGTCTCTAACTGCGTCTCGCTACCTCTTCCGTTCCTCCCCCCGTCTCTTTGTCTCCCCCCTCCGCCTCTCCACTCCAGGCTCCGCCGACCTGCACCAAATGTTTCCCACCCCCCCCAGCCTGGAGCAGCACATCATGGGCTACTCCCCCATGAACATGGGCAGTAAGGATTACGGCAGCATGGAGTCTGGACATGGCATGACCAGCCTGGACGGGACCATCGGCGGACACTTCAAGATGGAGGTGGAAGAGAGCTTCTGCAGCCCCAAACCGCAGGAAATCAAGGTTGGTGGGGGTTGGGGGGGGTTGAGCTGAATATCAAATAAAAATGGAAAGGGGGGGTGGTTCTAGAGCATGTGACCTGTGACCTGTATAGTTCTGTCCTTGAGCAAGACAGTTAGCTCTGATTGAAGTGGCAGAGAATATGTGCGTGTTAATGTCAGTCAAAGTCCTACCACTGTAACAGCCATAATGCTACGTAACAGCCATTACCTTGTCTCTCTCCCTCAGGACTTCTCATTTGTCTATAAGCCGGAGCTGTGCCAGGCCTTCGTGGGCTGCTCCATGTTTGCCCCGCTGAAGACTCTGCCCAGCCAGTGTCTTCCCCCCATTAAGCTGCCAGAGGAGTGCCTCTACAGGCCCGGCTGGACCACCGTGGGCAAACTGGAGATCCTCAACCACCCTCATGTGCCGGCCATGGCTTACCTCAACAAAGACAGGTGATTATGATGCCTTTAGGAGCTCTGTCCTGAAAGCCCACCTCTCCTCTCCTGCCATTGTGTTGGCATGTGGCAGGTGTATTTTTAGTCTGATTTAATCTCTGTATGTATCCCTTATGATGAGTGATACTGCCTTTCTGTTAGCCAGTGGAACAACGCGTGGTTTGTCTGTCTGGGCCATCTAAAGCCTGTGGAACCAATGGACATTTTCCCAGCAGCTCCTAGGACTCTTGACAATTTGTAATGCTTATCTGAGCTGAGATATACTGAAACCGCAGTGTCGTTTTGAATCACAGGTTACAGACACACTCGCATGTGTACACGCACGCACACACACACAGCATTTATCTCTCAACCCCTGAAGAGCCTTTTCCATTCTTCATGCATTACTGACTAAGGCAGAGCAGAGCAGGAGAGGAGTGTGACGTAGGGGAGGATTTTCAAAGGGCGGATGCTGGAGCTGGTCCTTTGTCAGAACGCTGGATGT
Organism: Esox niger; assembly: GCA_016801105.1. Taxonomy (NCBI): domain Eukaryota; kingdom Metazoa; phylum Chordata; class Actinopteri; order Esociformes; family Esocidae; genus Esox; species Esox niger. The sequence continues at coordinate 3,286 of JACXGJ010005374.1, forward strand.
CACTTTGACACAGCTTCACGCAAAAATCACTTTACACTTTATGTCATGAAAATATAATTACAGCCCTTCTCTACAGACCCCAAAAACTGAAATACGGGTAATAGCTGCCAGACTTTCATAATGCCAATTTCCTGTAATGTGGCGTGCTAGGCTGGTCACACTTGAGCATAGCTTCACTATTGCACCTATTCTCAGCTTTTTCCAATAAATACTGCCTTCTCCATTCATAATGCTAAGTGAAAGCCAGATTCTGGAAATTGGCTCTGATCTTCTCTGAAAGATTTTGTGTGGTGTCCAGTCAGGTCAACAAAGGTTATTTTCTTGACTCTGTGAAGCAGAGAAGTTCTTGAAAGGCCGTCTGTCTTCTGATGGGATATTCTTCTAAGCGGGACGTAAAGAGGGCCTCTGTTCCCAGCCTGGCGCCTGCGTAATACGAAGCACGACCATAAGAGCTCAGTTGTAATGTGTCATGGGAATGCCCTTAACAAGCATGTCAGGACGTTCAGTATTTAAAGGTCACCAAGATCACTAAAACGCACTTATCACTTCCATTTTGTTGCTCTGCTAGGTTTATTACAGCTCGAAGCAAACCTGTGCACATGCTTTGATACTGTGAATACCGTTGTACTGTGAGCACATTTCGTTTAAGTTTTTTTATAAACTTTTCTCGAATATAAAGTGCAGTATAACTTTTGCTACAGTTGTATAAAAGCTGTGGTAAAAGATGATGTGCAGTTGTGAATTATTGCCCTCCCCCTTCAGAGTAGGTGTTTCCTGAGAGAAACTTGATTCGGCTACATTGTCTGTGTCACGTACGAAAGTAAAGCCACGCATATTGCTCATCTCTGCAGTGATGGTGATGCCAACGCCGTTGAGTCTGCCTCTCATCTGCCCTTCTACTGTACAGTGGGCCTCGTTCCCCATCTAAATGAGCCCATATAGTTCTCCACCAAGGCTTCCCACTTTGTTGTAGTGTGTGATAAGGACAGGCTGTGCTTACATCTGCTCCTCCCTTGCCTGCCCCAAAAATAGAATAATTTTCCCTCTCCGAGGGGTTGTTTGAAATGGCTACACCATCCCGCGGTATTGTTGGCAGACCTCCACAGACAGCTAGGCAGCCAGTCATCTCCGATTCTTTGTTTCGTTCCCCCCTTCTGACTGTTGTTGTTTATCTCTACCTTGTAATGGAGCTTCAGTCGGTACTGAAATGTGTTGTTGGTTTCTGTTCCAGTGGTACTGAGCTGTGCTTGGCTGTTTTGACTGGAGCTCTAGCCTGTGTTGTGTGACTGACTCCTCTCCTCTCTGCCTCAGTAACGTCCCCAGTGTGGGCAGTGCCATGGACCAGGACTACAGCCAGAGCTACACCCCCCAGACCCACACGCCCTTCCTGTCCACCAGTGCCCCTCCCAGCAACGGGGGCATGGGCATCCTACCCTCCCCGGCTACCCCGCGCTTCTCCGCTCCGACCCCGCGCACACCCCGCACCCCGCGAACGCCACGAGGACCCGCCAGCGTCCAGGGATCGCTCAAGTACGAGAACTCTGACCTCTACTCGCCCGCCTCCACCCCCTCCACCTGCCGGCCGCTCAATTCGGTGGAGCCCGCCACCGTGCCCTCCGTCCCAGAGGCGCACAGCCTGTACGTCACCCTCATCCTGTCGGAGTCCGTCATGAACCTCTACAAGGACTGCAACTTCGACAGCTGCTGCATCTGCGTGTGCAACATGAACATCAAGGGCGCCGACGTGGGGGTGTACCTGAGCGACCCCACGGGGGAGGCCCAGTACCCCTGCACCTGCGGCTTCAGCGCCGTGGTCAACCGCCGCTACGGCAACGGCTCCGGCCTCTTCCTGGAGGACGAGCTGGACATCATCGGACGCGGCTCGGACGTCAGCCGGGAGGCGGAGAAGCGGTTCGAGGTGCTGCGGCAACACTCCCTGGAGAGGACGGGGGAAGGAGGACAAGGGAGGGGGGAGCGAGTTCCCGATGAGCTGATCTTGCTGCTCCAGGACCAGTGCACTAATCCCTTCTCGCCCATGGCGGGGGTGGAGCACGACAGCCTGGCAGCACGGGGGGCGGGGGCTTCTCCCGTCCCTGCCTGCGTGAGGGTGGAGGAGAGGGACTACCACAGCGACTGCTGCATGGCCCTGGAGCACGGCCGCCAGTTCATGGACAACATGACAGGGGGCAAGGTGGACGAGGCTCTGGTCAAGAACACTTGTCTACACCACTGGTCCAAACATAACGGTAAGAAAAGGCAGTTTGTGGTTTAAGGCCCTATGAAATCCGTTCCCCCCCACAATAAATAAATCGGTTTAATTTTTTCCCAAAAATCCGGGGAATTCTTTTGAATTCTGTGTTTTACAGTTGGTACTAATTTTATCATCAGAAAGTGTGTCTAATAATGGGAATGAATAGAACTTTTTAAAAACAATTTAATAACATTAAACAGTTTAATAACATATTACAGCACATTTGCAATGATGCAATTTTCTTTATCTAGGCAAGTTATTTAGATTTCCAGTGTAGACACCATGTAGATACAGACATAGTTCGGTAGACGGAGAGGCAGACGGCTGCGGACCTTATGTTTCACCAGTAATTCACATTGCTGAATGTAAATGCAGGCTATTGCAATGCTATATTAACAGGCTGCTTATATGTTGTTCTAACACACAGGGTAGGTGAGTTTGACTGAGACGCTCTCATTTTCAGGCCTCACTTCTCCCTGTACGCAATGCTTTTCAAGAAACGGCCGTAGCGTTCTTAGCTTTTCTCAGGGGGTGTGAGACTCGGCGAACACAGCCACAAAATCCTGAATGAATTCTCGTCTTCAAGCTACTGATGCACTTGCACAAGTAATGGCCGTTTGAAGAGGCGTGCTTTGACTAACACTGTGCATTTCCTTGTTTTTCACATGGGCTTTATACCAAGTGGTCATCACGTATTTTTACAGAATTGACAGAATTTGCAAAACAGCTTAACGCCTGACTCCTAATACTCCTTTGGGCATCGCTCTGCGCTGAATTTAGTGGTTAGGGTCGATTATGTTTTTGGACGACTTGGCTGTGTCTGATGGCCTCGTCAATGTGTTTCTCAAAGTGACAGCCAGGTTGTGAGGTGATGTAAGGGTCCAGCTCACACCCCCCCCTTTCAAAACACCCCAATCAGAAACTGTATTATTTGGCCAATTAGTTTGTAGTTTTCCGGTTATGAAATCGTTTAGTCTACTTTTGAATATATTTTTCAATCAATTTCAGCTAATTATGGAAATTTCTGCCATATTCCGCATTTTACAGGTTTGCTACTTAATTGTGTTACCTAATCCAGCGATTCCATTCGTGTTTTCCGCATCGTGGAAATCATAGGCCCCCATATGTGGTTATTCTAACCCTACATTGAAGTGTGTTTCTAATAATACATTACGGGGCCAAATGGAAAGAATAGAGTTTAGTTGGCGAGTCTAACTAGTGACTATAAACCTGTCATGTTTCCTTCCAATTTGTTGTTATTTCTTGTGTCCCTATTTGTGCTGTCTAACCTCCCTCCTTTCCCCAGCGGTGGACGTCAGCACTCTGTGCTCTCAGGACGTGTTGCGGGTGCTGCTGTCCCTCCAGCCTGTACTCCAGGATGCCATCCAGAAGAAGAGAACAGTGCGCTCCTGGGGCGTTCAGGGACCCCTCACCTGGCAGCAGTTCCATAAGATGGCTGGAAGGGGCTCCTACGGTAAGCCACCAGGGACAACATTATACAGGAGCTGAAGCCTCCCGTGTGGAGATGCGCTTCTGCCTTTTTGCAAGAAAACCAGAAGTCTTCTCACCCTGCCTTCTGTGGTCCACATGGGAGCTCAGTGGGGTAGCTGCTATGATGTGTTGACTTGAAGGCTCTCCAGCCTTCTCTCAGAGGTGGCTGGTGGCAGTGCTGGTTTCATTAAGACCTTACTTACCATCTTCCCTCTCTGTATCCCTTTTCCTGCTCTTTTTTCCTACTCCTTCTCTCCATCAGGCACAGATGAATCCCCAGAGCCCCTGCCCATCCCAACCTTCCTGGTGGGCTATGAGTATGACTTTGTGGTGCTCTCGCCCTTCGGCCTGCCGTACTGGGAAAAGCTACTGCTGGACCCATTTGGCTCTCACAGGGACGTGGGCTATCTGGTGGTTTGTCCCGACAATGAAGCCCTGCTCCAGGGGGCCAAGAGCTTTTTTAGGGACCTCACCGCTGTCTACGAAGTAAGTCCATTCAACATGACAGGGTGTTGTTAGTCTTTTTAATCAAAACATTATTTTGTTTTGGGGTAGCCTCGTCCCTGATCTTGTTTTATGTAGTTGACCATATCAGCAAGCTGGAATGGCAGATCCAGTCATGGTTAGAGCTTTTGACAAGCCACCAAAATAATGCTAATCCCTGAGCTGAATGTTGATGTTGATATATTTTATTGTGCCTTTAAGCAAGACAAACCTAATTGCTCCTCTTAGTGGGACTGGATAAGAGCTTGTTACTAAATGACTAAAATGTAAATGTGCCTGCAGTCATGTCGTCTTGGCCAACATCGGCCCATCTCTAAAGGCCACCCGGATGGCATCGTGAGAGTGGGTGGAGCCGCCGCCAAGAAGCTTTCAGAGCAGCCTGTCAGCGACTGGTTTCTCAAGGCTGCCAGCGGCAACAGTGACGCTTTCGCCAAACTCAAGCTCTACGCACAAGTCTGCCGCCACGACCTCGGTAGGTTCCAGTGGTGACACCAATGGGCATCACTCGGAGCCGGGCCTGTTGGTTACCGCCCCACGTCTCATCGAGACCTCGGTTTCTAATTGGATCAAATGTTTGATTTTGCAAAGTATCTTGGGTGTCCCAACCTTTTGGTAATTTCTTTTACAGTCTGTTATGTCTGAAGCCTGGTGCTAGGTCACTAGGTAACTGCTGAACCTGTGCCCCCTGTTTCCCTGTGTCCCCTTAGCTCCATACCTTGCTGCACAGCCTTTGGACAGCTCCCTCCTCACACAGCCCATGGCCCCTCCTGCCTCAAGCCAGTCCTCATCGGCTCAGTCCGCCGGCTCGTCGTCGTCCGCCGCCTCAGCTGGCCCCCAAATCTCAGTCGCCCCCGGAGGCTCGTCCCTCCCTAATAACAGCTGTAGCAGCGCGCCTAGCAACAACACAGCGTCATCAGGGAGCCAGACCAGCAGTGGGATGCAGTCTACCAAGCCCGGCTCCTTTCCTCCCTTTGGGACCATGGGTGTGCAGAACCAGGGCCAGGGTGGTGCTTCCCAAGGAGGGCCGTTGGGTCAGCAGGCTGGGGCCCAGAACACAGGTCTCCCTGGAGGGGAATCAGACAGCCAGGCCCAGACACCCACCGAGCCCCTGGAGAGGTTAGATATAACAGCAGGGGCCTTCATTCACTCATTATATAATCCACAAAAATCTCATGTGCATTCAAATAGGATTAATATATTACAGTGACCGTATGAGCATTCACACACAATTAATGTTCACACAATGAGGAACAACACCTCAGAAGCATTTTTTATTGAATGTTCACCTGCAATCTGAAAGTCACGTTCAGATACACGACTGCCAAAACCCTCAGTAACCACTCAGCGATCTGCCACAACAAAGACTCAGGCTAACTCATCAACCGTTGCATTCGCTCTGTTTAGCAGTTCGGGTGAGGCGTCAGTGTGATAGCAAGACGCTTGACCTTCAGGACACCCAAACCCTGTTTCGCTAAGGAAGATAAAGTTTCATGCGGTAGATGTTTAAGTACAGCCACTTAATCACCATTTTGAAACACATTTGTTATTAATAGAACCTGGGAAGCTTTTGCAGGATATGCATGTTGGCACATTGTAGAATACGCCTGTCCATTAGTCTCATGTCAATCATTCTTGTTTAATACTTTGGACCCAGTCCCTAAACTCCCCCTCACCAGTAACATTGTCTGATTGTATGTCCAAGATAGCTGCATGTTTAATAACTAGAGTGCTCTGAGGGGTTTATTCAGTAGTGTGAATGTTGGTGGTAACAGTTTTATCAGACACTTGTTTTCTTCTCAACTTAAACAAGAACATTTTAAAAATGTGTATATATAAGAGAGAGCAATGATTTCATTACATATTCCTATCTAGAGTCGATATTTTCAACCACTGGTAGATGGATAAAAAATAAAGCCAGGATCACGTTGTATTTCCAGATATAATGCCCATACAGGGCTGAGGTGATTGTATTTCCACAAGCACATTAATCATAGTAATATGTAGAGATTTGCTTACAGTAATCAGGCAGTGCTCAGTCAGTCAGGGGCTGTACCCACAAGCATTCTCCGGCTGCTAGGAGAACTGATGCTGATGGATACTTTGTTGTTGTTGGTGTACAAGTGCTCAGCACATCTCTCCTTTACTGCCTTAGCAACGGCAGTGACAAGGAGTGTTCTTGAGCTCCTTCAGTGTCCTATTCACTGTCAGGCACATGCACAGTGCACTGAGGGAAACCAGCCCTTACTTGTCCCTAATGCGTCTCATCTCCCTGCCCAGCACCATGGAGAGAGAGAAGGTGGGTGTGCCGACAGACGGAGAGTCCCATGCCCTCACATACCCCCCAGCCATCATAGTGTACATGGTGGACCCTTTCACCTACGAGGAGCCCGAGGCAGGGTCTAATGTCTGGACCCTGGGGCTGCTGCGCTGTTACCTGGAGATGCTCCAGTTCCTCCCTCCACACATCCGCAACTCTGTCTCTGTACAGGTAACGTCCACACCGTGTGCGTGCGTGCGTGCGTGCGTGCATGTGCGCCAATAGAATATACTATTTTCACTCACGTTGGTCCTGTATTCCCCAAACACACAAACTGGTACATGGGCGATGAACAGAGCTTTGTGTTGTGTCCTAAGAGTATGTTGACATGTTGGTGTCCACCTCTCCCCTCTCAGATAATCCCATGCCAGTACCTGCTGCAGCCAGTCAGGAGCGAGGAGCGCCATATCTATGCTCAACATCTCAAGTCCCTGGCCTTCTCAGTGTTTTCCCAGTGCAGGCGGCCCCTCCCTGGATCTACAAACGTCAAGTCACTGACTGGCTTCGGGCCGGGCCTGGCAATCGACACCGCACTGAAGAGCCCAGAGGTACACAAATGGATGGAGCTTATCATAATACGTGTCTGTTTGTTGTTATCCATGCAGGTTATTTGCAGATGTTTGGTGGCACAAGCAATTAGCCCAAAAGTTAGTTAGTTGCAGTAGTCCAGATGTGAAATCAGTGCCCGGATTAGTACCTGCTCTGCTGGCAGTGTGAGGAAAAGTTGCACCTTATAAATGTTGCAAAGCACTGACTTGTAGGAGCAAGTTGCTGCAATGATGTTTTAGAAGAACGACAGGGGGTTTTCTAGGGTCACACCAAGGTTTTCAGCACTATGGGTGGAGAACAACTGGTGAGGTCTTGGGATGGACTGACCTCCCAGAGGAAGAGCAACTCTATCTTGTCAAAGTTGATCATGAGGTGGTAGGTGGCAGAAATGTGATTCATCACCTTAGTGTGAAAAGGAGGGAAGGCAAAAAATACATAAATTGTCATGCACAATGTAATGATAGGAAAGACCATGTGAGGATTTGATGGAGCCAATTCACTTGGTGAATAAAGATGAGGAGAGATCCTAGATGGGGAACAGTAAAGAGAGACTATGGGGCAGAAAATCTGTATAAAAGCATCTACATGACTAAAATGTACATTTCACATACTCGCTATGTCACCTGGTAGAAGCTGCTTGCCTGACAGAATGTTTTCTAAGAGTGTGCAGAGCTTAAATGCCCTGCCCTGAGAAGGTTTGATGGCTCAGTGTTGAATGCATGCATTTTATTTTTATTTATTTTATTTACATGGGGAAAACCAACTGAGACCAGAGTCTCATTTACAGTGGTGCCCTGTATTAAAATATTGAACAATGAAACTTAAAATAAGATGAATACATTTTCTAAAACATAAAACGTTTATAACAAGCGTAAAACATATTTAAAAATAAAACCTATTTAACAATGTTTATATTGTGCTATGGACACAAATTCCTTCAAACTTTGTTCATCCTAGAACATTCCAGGAGTGCGGGGCCCGGAAGTTGATCTTCTCTTAAACTGAGCCCGAGGGTATCTCCAAGTAGCTGTTAGGAGTTAATTCAAATTTTTGGGGAAAGATAATTAGGAAGTTTTTGTAGGACCACTTTATAAACAAACAACAACCAATATCTCTCTTCAGGATGACAAGGAATCCTAACTTGAATCATCACGTTATAATATACAGTTCCTCCCTCAAAACCTTCCTTTTCGACTTTTTTGGAAAAGAAAGAAAAAAGTGCAGTGGACGAATTTTTTCCGGATTGTTTATCTCCAGTTTGTTTTTCCAATTGTTGATTTTCCTACGGCAACAAGCGGTAAATGTAGTGACGTGCTAAATCATGCATTTCCGACTCTTTTGTGTGCCTTTTCACAGGAAATGGTACGGATGTCTTATACTGTAGTATTCAAACTTCCCAAAGAGAGTGGAGGTTTGGAGTCTAGGAAGGGGCATCACTAAGATGGAAAATGTTACACTAACCCCCTTAGTCTTGGAACAAGACCAGGGGAACTCGTAACCCTGTTCCTTCTCTCCAGTTTTCCCCATTATCTGCTTGGTTAGGTTCCTGAGGTCTCTAATAGGATCCAGCCCTAGACTGTCCAAGGTATCACATTTCACCAGAAGAGTGGGCAGGAGTAGGGACTAGGCGCAGCTACCTGGATTAAGGGACATTAGTAGAACGCTTTCTACTTGCCAACCAAGTGACCAGGGTTTTAAAGGGATAGTTTGTCTCAGGTTCATTTTTGGGTCAAATAATATTAACCTTGAGTTGTTCTTGAAACATTAAGTCAATTTATACAACAATCCATTATTCGCCTGTCCCAGCCTGGAATTGGCATTATTAGCATTGTCTAAATTCATTAATTGCAACTGTGGGTCCCAATCTACAAAAACTGCAACTGCTTTGCAAGCGGAAACCCTCTCCAAAACACTTCCAACTAAGTCTAATTGTGTTGTTTACCTCAAAGAACCTGTTTTCATTGTTGATATGTAAATTTTAAATTGAACTGATACTTCCTATGTTTACAGGTCAATTTTGTTCACAATGTTATCAGACCTTGTTTTTTCAGGTTTTGACATGGAAACCATAGATAAGCTATGGTAACAATCATTAACAACCTGGATCAGCCACTTGGCATTTGCTAGCTACTGATTCCATCATTGCCAAATAACAGGCTGTGTGTGGTGACTACATAACATAGTATGCATAGTGCCAATTTGAAATCACCAAAATTGCCAGCTGTTTCATCCGCAGTCAGTCAAAAGAAATCTATGCTAGGGCGTAACCAGTTACTGAATATAGTCTGCAGTGTCTTTGTGAGTTTATTTCCGCTTGCAGTGCAGCTTTTGTTGCTTGGAACGCACAGTTTAAATTCATGAATTTAGATTGTGCTTATAATGCCAATTCCAGGCTGGGTCAGAGGTGAAAAATGGTTTGTTGTGAAAAAGGACTCCATGGACTTTCAAGAACCACTCAAAATAAGTGTTGTTTGACCAGTTATGGATCTAGGACAAACTGTCCCATTAATGGTGCCCCCAAACAAACAAAATAAATTGGCAAAAATCTGCCAGGCTCAATGTTGACAATATAGTGTGCATCAGACATTTCTCTGTCACTGACAGTTAGATTGAATTAGTAATTTCAGCAAACATTATACAGATTAGTAGCTAATCCTGCCAGTTCTATAAATGAACAGTAATTAATTACCAATATTGACCAGTGGAAGTGCACAGGGCGCGAACCTATCATGTGAAAAGAAAGGAAATTCACTAAAGCCTAAGACAAAAATGAAAGTCCCTCACCATGTTATACATAGCAAAATGTCGCCTTCTTTCTGCCCTATTGTTAAATTAGAACTTCAGGAGTCTAGCATAAAATTTGACAAAACAATCATTCACGCAAAGGAACATTTTGGAAAGCTTTTAGACTTTAAAATGTAATGTTTCCTCTTTGGATAACCCAATCTTTGGATAATCCAATCCTGCCTGCGGCTGCCAAAAAGCTAGTGCAGGCCCTGATAGCGATTCTATTACCTATAATGTATAAACCAACCACTGTCTGACCCCTAATCTTTAAACCCTCTCTGTCCACCCAACAGAGACCAGATTGTTTGCGGCTCTATACCCCTCCCTTTATTTTGGCACCCACTAAGGACAAGCAGACAGAGCTGGGGGAGACATTTGGAGAGGCCTCTCAGAAGTACAACGTGCTGTTTGTGGGCTACTGCCTATCCCACGACCAGCGCTGGCTCTTGGCCACCTGCACTGATCTGTATGGAGAGCTGTTAGAGACCTGCATCATCAGCATCGACGTGCCCAACAGGTGGGACCAACTGGCAGCACACACCATCATCATCCTCATCCTCAAAACCGTCTAGAGTCAGCAAACCTCAAGCAGAGCTTTGCAAATAGCACACTTTTTTTTCTTCTAGCAACACAATGTTTGTTGTAAGTTGAGTTTACATTTTTTACGTTTTGCCAGGGCATGATGAGCACAGTGTAATAATGAAGTGTATTAGTAATTATAACAGACCTGCCAACATGTAGGTATGCGGGAACACAATTTGAGCTCAAACCACTGCAATGTTCGACCAGTTTCCAACATGTGCAGCCTCATCCACTAATAGCCAGTCATACAACTTGCCCTTCTTTATCTTTGGTCACCAATGTTTCAAAAACTTTAGATATAAAATCGTGCGTCAATGGGACAATCGGTTCACATAGATAAAATTAATTCACAATAGCAAACATGCTAACTTGGTAAGGATTCGTGAATGTTTTGAAGGTAAAATGTTTAAAAACATGTGACAGCCTTAGCATTAAGACAGAAATTATTATTCAATAATATATATTTTTCTTCACAAAATATCAAAAATAACAATAAATACTGAATTAAATAACAATACAGTACTTACCAACTATTGTATAATATATTTTAGCTAACTATTGTATAATATATTGTGTAGTTTATACCCTCCCAAAGTCTATCCTCCGTAATCTTCTCAACCTTGGTAAATATGAGTGAAACGGGCTGTGGAAAAGAATGCAATTGCTGGTTATCCTTTTGGTCTTTTATTCAAAATATTCCCCAAAATCGACCCTTTAATTGAAGTAAAACATTTATTATATATTGGTTTGCTCCAAAACCTGTGCCACAATTATTGATTTTTTTATGAGTAAAATGTAACTAAAGTGCATTACCATTCATCTTTTACATTTTAATGTTCAACTATGTGAAACCATGACTACCCGTTTCACTGGGGAATAAATATGAAGTGACCAATCAAAATATGAGTGACTGGAGAATACTATAATGATGTGCCACTAAAGGCAGCACAAATCAGGAAATGGCTATAAGAAAATAGGTTGAAAATGCCCATTTCCACTATCAGGGCAATCATTACGTTTAAAGCAACTGTAGATGCTTAAAACCTGCCTGGAAAATGACATGTCTTTATTGAACCCAATGCACAGTAAGAGGATGGTTCGAGTGGCCAAATATTTCCAAAGAGTCACAGATGTACAATCAGTCTCCACCTACATAAACCATATGGTGTTTGGAAGGGTTGCCATAATAAAGCCTTTGCTGTCATCAAATAATAAACTAGAGCGCTTACAGTTTTAAATAAATCTTTTTGGAATCACCAGAGTTGGGTTTGGTGACTAAAAGATAGCCATGCAGAAAAGTCCCTCACCCCCCCAGTGAAGTATGTTGGTGATCTTTGATGTTGTGGGGATGTTAACCTATTAGGATACATGGTATCATGGACTCCTTCAAGTACCTGCAGAAAAATAAAAAATAAAACCCAACTCCTCTGCCAGGAGGCTTAAACTGGTTTGGTCTTGCAGCAGGACCGTGAGCCAAAGCACACCTTAAAATCAACACTAATGATTCACTGACCACTGAATCAAGGTTTTGCCATTCCAGTCCCCTGGCCGAAACCCCATAAAAATCCTGAGGGATGAGCTGTAGAGGAGAGTCCACAAGCATGGACATCGGAATCCAAAGGATCTGGAATGATTCTGTATGTTGGAATGGTCTTAGATCCATTGCCATGTGTTCTCCAACCTCATTATATGATTAGACTCAGAGCTTTAAACTTAGCAAAGGGAGGTTGCACTAAGTATTAAAAGAAGGGCACACACATTTGAGAAAAATATTTGTTTTATGATAAGAGTATATTTTTCCTTTCATTTGTTTGTACTTTAATTGTAGGTTAAATGTATGTTAATATTTCTGAATGAACGTTTAAAAGGATGAACAAGTATGGTTTGTTTCCACAACCCTTTTTGCTTAATGGAGGGCACTATAAACAACAGCCTCTCTTGTTTGTTGCTTTAGCCTGTCCTTCTCATTTTAACATTAAGTTCTGTCATTTTTATTCTATTTTATATTGACAATCCCTAATCTCCTAATTACCAACCACACAGGCTACAACAACAAACTGCATGTGCAAAGTCACATGTTTATTTAATACTTTTTTATACTCTTCTTTGATAGGGAAACATAAATGTGCCAGTTCAAATGTCAAGCAAATGTCAAATTTGTCACATCCTGAGTAGGGATTAATTTGCCTGTAGTGTCCCCATATTTAAAAATACAATCATGTAATTTGGCTTTGTCACTAATCATATTGTATTCAACAAATCAGTTATTGGGTTTGAAAGCTTTTAGTACAACATTGCAATTATTTATAATTTAGCTTTTACATTTCTTACATTGATCAGACTTTGTTTTCTGACATTTTGAAACACATTGCTTAGCTTTGATCAAACTATAGTTAAAGGTGTATCATGGGCCTGCAGAACATATAAAATGTCATGTCAAGTGGTCTTAAGGTTTAGGAGGTACATTTTCTGAGTCATGACTAGAGAGACCAACACGCACATTTCCAAGCATACATAGGAAACCTTATTATGCAGGTGCAATAGTTGGTACGATATATAAAGCTGGGGATATATTGTGTGTACAGTAAACATTTCAAGAGTATATATTTTTACTATTTTCCACATTAAAAAAACATGGAATAATGTAGACTAAAAATAGTGTTAAACAAATAAAAGTGATATATTTTAGATTCTTCAAAGTAGCCACCCTTTGCCTTGAATAAATCTTTGCGCACACTTTGCATTATCTCAACCAGCTTCATGGGGTTGTCACCTGGAATGCATTTCAATTAACTGGTGTGTCTTGTTTGGAATTTGGAATTTCTGGACTTTTCTTATTGCATAAGCGTGGGTGACAATGTAGGGGTGGTATACAGAAGGCCATTATTGTCTGTTCTGTAGTAGTCCACTTGTCAACAATGTCTCAGTTATGTCAAGAGCAGCACAAACGATCAAAGAGAAACTACAGTCCATATTTTCTTGAGACATGAAGGTGAGTCAATCTGGAAAATGTCATTAACTGTGAAAATGTCTTCAAGTGCAGTCACAAAAAACATCAAGTGCTATGATGAAACTGGTTCACATGAGGAACCCCACAATAAAGGATTTATCTCTGCTGCAGAGGAGAAGTTAGATACCGGCCTCAGAAATTGACAATTAACTGTTCAGAGAAGACTGTGTCAATCAGACCTTTATGGTGCTAAGATACCACTGCTGATGGACAACAATAATAAGAAGATGCTTGGGCCAAGAAATATGAGAAATTGACATTAGATATGGTGGAATTCTGTCCTTTCGTCTCATGAGTCCATATCTGACATTTTGGTTTCCAACCGCCATGTTTTTGAGAAATGCTGAGTGGGTGAACAGATTGCCGCATGTGTGGTTCCCACCTTGAAGCTTGGAGGAGGTGTGATGGTGTGGGGGTACTTTGCTGGTGACATTGTCTGTGTTTTATTTAGAATTCAAGACACACTCAGCCAGCATGGCTACCGCAGTATTCTGCAGCGATACACCATCCCATCTGGTTTGCGCTTAGTGGGACTATCATTTGTTTTTCAACAGGATAATGACCCAAATCACACCTCCAGGCTGTGTAAGGGCTATTTGACCAAGAGGGAGAGTGATGGTGCTGCATCAGATGACCTGGCCTCCACAATCACCTGACCTCACCTTAATTGAAATAGTTTGGGATGAGTTGGACTGCAGAGTGAAGGAAAAGCAGCCAACAAGTACTCAGCATATGTGGGAACTGCTTCAAGACTGTTGGAAAAGCATTCCAGGTGACTACCTCATGAAGCTGGTTGTTGACGTCAAGGCCATGGGTGGCTAGTTTGAAAAATCTCCAAAATTAAGTGTTTTTATGTCTAATACTTTCTGGGGTATGATTCCATGTTTTTTAATAGTTTTGATATCTTCACTTGTGGAAAATGGTAAAAATAAAGAATTTCTCTTGAATGAGTTGTTGTGCCAAAACCTGAATTGGACTGTGCGCATACAATGTTTTCATAAGGCTCCAGTCTTGGTTGTATAGGCTCCTTTTCTTGATATATACAAGATTTCCCTGGGTCTTGTTTGCTGTAAAATAGCTGCAACAACATCTTCTCTGCTTGCCTGATGAGGTTCCTCAGTTTCTCTCAACTTTCATGTGCTGCTGCTTCAGGCTCTGTGCATGTTTTGACCTATTAGATTTTCAGAAATCATTTTGATGGGCAGGCATAAAGCTCAAGGTTCACTTCTCTGATATTTATTTAGAAAATACATCATTTTGCCAAACACAAGCCACACTTCATAACGGTAGTAACCACGTAAACCGTTTTAGTGATCTGACTAAAAATCTGTACTTCAGTCTGAAATTAATAACAGTAGCTGTTTATGGTCTAATATGCGCCACTCTTTCCAGGATAAACAAAGTGGCAGTGCACATTTGTAGACTATTTGTTTGAGTAAATATTGGCTTATATTCAAACTTCTCAACCATGACTTATAAAATACAAAATGATTAACTTGAATAAATCAATAAACGCAGTAGCTGACAGACTGTGAGAAGATTTGAAATAGAAAGACTTGCGTATGGCAAAACTACACAATGCAAACCTTCCTTATCTATGCTCAGCCTAGAGCGTTTTATTGATTAGACATGATGCGTTCTCAATGTCTATTTATAGCAAACCCCTCTTAGCCTGTATGCTTGTCTTTGAGCATCTACAATTTGTGTAGTTTGACAGGTTTTCATCCACCCCAAGGCCAGGAGCTTGATTAGAAAAAAGCTGGTTCCTTCATAGCCCATATTAAAAGAAATTGCAACAGATCCATAACTATTATGGTTTACGTGGTCAGTTTACTACATTTTTACAACAGATGAATTGCGTTACACAATAGTTTACCTGCTTAGGTTATTACAATTTTCCAACAGATGAAAAACAGTTAGATGAATAACAGATTATTTTATAGATGGAAACAAGATCATGTAGGCATCAGTTATTTAATACGCCAAAAACAATCCATTGCATTAATCATACTAATTACCAACTGTGAGTGTAATTGTTTTTGTTAGGTAAAAATGTATATTCTTAACATTTTCTGCATTCCTTCCACATAGGACACCTACAATCATTAACCTTAGATTTGAGATGAATCTGGAGGGTTGTTTAATCTGCCTGAAAATGTATTTCACCAGCAATGAGATTAATACGTTTAATTAACTTGTTTGGTAAAATGTAAGAAAAGGATTTAGGAATCATTGGATCTCCCCCTATACAACTTTTGGTTTAGAACAGCAGAACTTTGTCAGGAAAACTCAGGCCCTAAAGAGACTCTTGATTGTACATCGAAACATCTTGGCTTTTTTGAAGAGCATTGAATAAATTGCTTGTAACATTCTTCAGCATACAATTCCCATTTAAATGATTAGATCATTATTAGGATGAAAAAGGCCTGTCTATAATTTGAGCATTGTGGGGTCCCAGCCCAAGGAGCCGCCATTGCGAATGACTGTCTAAAATCTATTCAAGGTTGGCAGGTCTGGTATTTTAAGATCAGTCTATGACTTTCCAATAAAATGTTTAACTATTTGTAACAGTTAGTGTAATGTTCAGCAGTAATGTTTTACTGTGTGTGAAAGTAAGTTTGTCTGGATTTTTGTTCTGAAACAGAGCGCGTAGGAAAAAAGGCTCTGCCCGTAGGTTGGGCCTACAGAAGCTGTGGGATTGGTGCTTGGGTCTGGTGCAGATGACGTCAGTGCCATGGAGGGTGGTGATTGGTCGACTGGGCAGAATGGGACACGGCGA
This sequence comes from Esox niger, assembly GCA_016801105.1. Lineage (NCBI taxonomy): Eukaryota > Metazoa > Chordata > Actinopteri > Esociformes > Esocidae > Esox > Esox niger. The sequence continues at coordinate 19,556 of JACXGJ010005374.1, forward strand.
GTTGAGAGGTGAGGAGGACAACAGAAAACCGGACTATTATTTTGCTATTTAGCTCATCTTGTTAAATCACTCATCTATCTGAGTCTCCCCTCATTAATGTCCTCCCTTGTCTCCAGACTGGAGTATTTTGCTGAGCAGGAGGAACCTGCAATCTCTCAGTCGCCGTCTCAAGGAGATGTGTCGCATGTGTGGCATCTCCGCCTCAGACACTCCCAGCATCCTTAGCGCCTGCCTGGTCGCAATGGAGCCTCAGGGCTCTTTTGTCATCATGCCAGGTAATGTGTGTGTGTTTGTCTCAGGGATGGGTTGGGGGGGTTGGATGGATGGATTGCGGCAGACTATCATAATACATGGGTCTTGACGTTATCTGATTGATTTCTCTGAGGACACTGCTTCTCTCACACATAACTGACAAAAATTGATTTCTTTGATGTGATGGAGTGCTAGATCAATGGGTTTATTTTTAGAGAGTAACTGGCATAGACCGTTGATGCTTTCATTGTAAAGTATAAGTACTGTTGTATATGAAAGAGGCTGGGCCAGTCCCTCCAGATCAGTGTTTTGGTGAACATTTCACACCTAGTGCTAGGTAGAAAATGATATGGATCTGAATTGTAATGCCGTGGCTACACATTAATGTTACATTTATAGTGACATCTTTCGCTACAAAGTTTTCCATAATTCTTCGTCTAATTGGGCACAAAAATTCTACAAATTTTGGTTACCAGTTTACAAAGCCTATTCTAGTTCTCCTTTTCACTTGCCAAAGTTTAATATGTGGAGAGATTTGGTGGAAGTTTACTAGTTTTTAAACATAATATACATTATATAATATACATTTTTTGCTATAGTTGTTTTTGCCGGACCGTGTAAGCGGAGCCAGCCAAGAAGAGCAAATGTCTCTGAGTGATTGACTGAATGACTCACTCACTCACCCTTATTAAATAGCGTTGTGGTTAGAGAAGCGGACCTGTAAACTATAGGTCGTATCTATGTTCGTATCTCCTCACAGGCGAAGCGAAGTATGCGTTATGAATTATTCTGTATAGACGAAAACCTTACTGGCAAAAAACGTCAGTATCTACATTCTAGTAAGTCTGAAATAAAACAGTTTTCAGTTATAACGCGAATTGGATTTTCAAAGTACGCATCCATACATGCGTTTTGGGTCAGGATAGACAAACAAATTTGCTGGCAACAACATACATTAGTTACGTTATAGTAAGCCTTAACTAAAGCTGTATACGGTTATATTGCGACTGTTTCTGGCATGGAAAAGTAAATTTTCAGTCTCTCTAGCAATTGCTCAGTTCTTATGATTATAACTAGTATAAGCCTATTACTGGCTAATAAACTGTTAAAACGGCAAGTGGCAAAAGCCACACAGTTCATAGATACTATGGTGGAGGTAAACTTAATAAGAAACCTTAGTCAGTTTAACACAATGCTCAATGGTGTCTAGCGATTGCTGAAACGTGTAATGCCGAAACGTGCAGCCCGGCTGAACTAGGCTTGCCGGGTTTCTTGTGTTTATATCGTTTCAGAATTATTTTACAGAACAGTACAAAAATTAATCAGGAGATTTTTCAGAAATATAATGGGTAGTAAAAAATGGAAAAACGAACAGTGGAGAAAGGAGTCCACATTCGTGAACAAAAAAAATATGTAAAGCCCTTATTATATCAGCAGTTGTCTACAAGTGCTTGTACAGATACCCACAGTAGCTTAAAACCCCAAAGAGCAAGCAACAACAGTTGATGAGCGGTGGCTAGGGAAAACTCCCTAGCAAGGTCGGAACTTAGGACAAAATCTACAGAGGATATAACTACTATCAAGGTTTGGTGTGAAGGAATGGTTTCTCGCTACTGGAAGTGGGAATATCATTGATCTATGGTCAAAATGGCCCTTAATGTTGATGAAGACACTATGTATAATTGGGTTATAAAGATATTTCTCCAGACTGACAAAGGTCATGTTCACAGGGGCAATAAAGAATGGGTGGCAAGCCTCACATTCCATTTTAAGCCAATTGGATGTTGCTGGAGCGTTGCCATACCAAAACTTGGTGGCACAGATGTTTCGAGCCTATTAGAAGAATATAACATTTGGGAGAGCCAGTTCCCCCCCATTTTTTTGGTGCTTTTTTCTATGTATTTTATGATCCTTAATGAATGTGTTGATAGTCTAGTTGCTTATATAAAGATTTATGTATGAATATGTTTATTTCGGTAATTTTGGTAGAAATAACTTTTCCCAGTAAGGATATTAGGAGGGTTCCCAAATGACTGAAGTACTGGATTTAGGTTACCTAGCAGAGAAAGTCATATGCAAATAGATACAATTATAATCCTAAATCATTTAAATGTGTTTCTACATGAACTTTTTGGCTTGAGTGAGAGGCTTGATGGCCATAGCAAAAATCTGCTGTAAAAGTGCACAACCCTGTCTCAAAGCAAGTCTAACCTGAGTGGACTAGAAATTTGTTTATGAACATTGTAAAAAAATAACTAGACATTTGCTGTTATCTAGTATTTTCGCCATGGTGAAAACGATTTTGCTGTGGGGCAGCGCCACATTGATGTGATTGGAGAGGAAATGCTTGTTAACTGCTTTTAAAAGCAAGCAAGCAAGTTTATTTATATAGCACAATTCATACATAGAAGCAATTCAATGTGCTTTACAGTGAAAATAGAAATAATGTAATAGAATCAAAAACAGTTTACACAGAGGTTATTCCTATGATAGCACCAGAATTTGCAATACAATTGGTAAATATAGCAGGATATACATTTAATAACACAATAAATTAAGAAGAGAAATAGAAAATACAGCATAATAATAAAACATAGAATAGAAAACATAGGAAGCTAGAAAAACTATAACATAGAATAATAAAATAGAAATAGAATATTAAACATAGGAAGCTAGAAAAACTATAGCACTAAACAGTGCTGTTATAAAAACAGGCTCACAGTGGGGTTAGGTTTGAGAGCTCAGTCATAGGCACGTGAAAAGAGAAGTGTTTTTAGCCTGGATTTAAAAATGGACACATTTGGTGAACGTCTAAGATCTTCTGGTAGTTTATTCCAGTTGTGTACAGCATAACTGCTAAACGCAGCTTCTCCGTGTTTAGTTTGGACACTGGGCTCTACTAGCTGACCTGAGTTAATGGATCTTAGAGCCCTGCTCGGGTTATATTCTTCAAACATATTAGAAATGTAGTCGTGTCCTAAACCATTCAGAGATTTATAACCTAAAAGCACCACTTTAAAGTCTTCTGTAACTGACTGGAAGCCAATGCAAAGATTTAAGAACCGGAGTGATGTGCTCGGTAAAAGCATTTTTTTTTTTACATGGAATCTGTAGAAATAAAATTATATAATTCCAGTATTTGTATGAACACTGTGAAGGGGTGTTAGTGGTAGAGGTTGTCCATTCACAATAAAATAATCTATTATATATCATTAATTACATAAATGTTCACATGTTAAGGTTGAAGAAAAGCCTGCTTATCTTTCGTAAATGCAGTTTAACTAAAATGTAAACACAAAATATGTTGGCCCTTTTTTCATTGGCTGAAATAGAAGATCCTAATAATATGCACAAAATCTTATTTCCCTCAAAATACTGTATATGTTCTTGTTAGTGAGCATTTCCCTGAAAACACGTTTCAGATGTCTTACGTTTTCTCAGGAATGTCCACCGTAGCTGTTGCCAGAGAATTTCATGTTTATTTCTCAACCATAAGCCACTTCCAACATTGTTTGGAAAATTTGGCAGTACGTCCAGCCGGTCTCACGGCCGCAGACCTCACATATCCACTCCAGCCTAGTAGGACAACCACATCCAACTTCTGCACCTGCATCTGAAACCAGCTCAGTAAACAAATTATGAAACTAGGGCTTCGCATAGCAGAAGAATTTCTACAACAATCGTCAGAAACCTTCCAAGAGAAGCTCTTCTACATGCTCAACGTCCTCACAAGTGTCTTGACCTGGCTGCAGGTCAGTGTTTTAGAGTTTTGGGCAATCAAATGTGCTCTTCACAGATGAACCCCCTGACTTCAGTAGTACCAGGCAGATGGCAGAGGGCTTGATGCATCTTGCATTTCTTTTTCTTTTTTTATAGTTCTTTTTCTTTTTAACATGGTACACAGAGTGGATTTTCACCACTACAGATGGTGCTGACACACTGGAAGAATGCTACTACGGTCCCAGTGGACAAATGTATATCGCCAAAGGTCCTTAATGACTTCAGGCCAGTGGCTTTGATTTCTTTGGTCATTTGAGAAGATCAATACTGTGGTACTGGATCAGGTAGTGAGCTCCCTCGACCCTCTGCAGTTTACTTAGACGGTCAAAGGGGGGGGGCACTTAACCTCACTAAGTTTCCTCTATAGATTTACACTACAAAAACCCATCTGAGACTTTTGTTCATTGGCTTTTCAGCTGCTTTCATTACTATCCAGTCCTGCATGCTAGCAGAAAGGCTCCTCTCCCATTTGAAGTTGGATTTGAGAATTGTGGGTTGTGTAATGGACTTACTTACTGACAGGTCCCCAGAGGTGAGAGTGAATGGCATCATGTAAAAGCAGCTTGGCTCTTCTACTGGATCCGCATAAGTCTACGCGCTCTCTCTTCTCCTAGTGTACATACTATCACAGAGATAAAGATGTCAGAAGAAGTTATGCAAACCCTTGATGATATTGTCTTATAGAACTTTTATTGATTTTGATAGTGACCTGGTTTGTCGATGCCATCAAAAATAGGTTAGAGGGCCATTAAGGTTATAGGTTATAGGAGTAGAGTTAGTAGTATCCTCAATCATTCTGTCCCTATCCTTGCCCATTTTGATATCCCTCCCCTCAGGTTGTCTTTTCAGACTTCCCACATGAAAGAATAACAGATATAGGAACTATACTACCAGTTATAAACTTTTTATCTTGTAAATTACATGAAATAATGCTTAATTTGCACTTGCTACTTTTGCACTTTTTAAATGACCCTTAACGGCAGTAGATACTATTAGTAGTTGTTTGTATATATACAATTTGTATATATACAATATATACAGCTCTGGAAATAATTAGGAGACCAATGCAAAATTATCAACTGATCTGGTTTTACTATTCATAGGTATGTGTTTAGGAGTAATGTTGTCTGTAGTTTATCAAATAAAGCAAACATTTTAATTAAAATTCGCACCAAAAAGATTATCATTTATAGTATTTATTGAAAATTAGAACAGGTCAAAAAAGCACCCAAGAAATATGCCATGTTTTCTGATCTCAAATAATGCAGACAACAAATTCATATTCATTTTTCAACAACAAGATACTAATGTTTTAACTGAGGAAGAGTTCAAAAATCTGTATGTGGAGGAATAACCCTGATTTTTAATCACAGCTTTCATGCATCTTGGCATGCTCACCACCAGACTGTCATATTGCTGTTGGGTGATTTTATGCCACTCCTGGCACAAAGATTCAAGTAGCTCAGCTTTGTTTGATGGCTTGTGACCATCCATCATCCTCTTGATCAAATTCCAGAGGCTTTCCATGAGGTTCAGGTCTGGAGATTGGCTGGCCATTACAGGGTCTTGATCTGGTGGTCCTTCATTTACACCATTATTGACCTGGCTGTGTTGCATGGAGCATTGTCCTGCTGTAAAAAAACAATTCTCAGAGTTTGGGAACATTGTCATAGCAGAAGGACGTAGGTGTTCTTTCAGGATAACCTTGTACTTGGCTTGATTGATATGTCCCTCACAAAGACAAATCTGCTGATTCCCACCTTGCTGAAACATCCCCAGATCATTACCGATCCTTCACCAAATTTCACAGTGGGTGCAAGACACTGTGGCTTGTAGGGCCCTCCAGGTCTTCGTCTAACCATTAGACAACCAGGTGTTGGACAAAACTGAAATCTAGACAATTTTCTTCTGGTAATACTGAAAACCGTCCTTGCCATGCACTTCACCCCAACGGCTGTTTGCCATTCTTTTGTAATTTACTTGATGTCAGCCAACGGTTGTTGAGTGACATTCGTATGAGTTGACGGTCATTTCGGTCAGTGGATAGTCGTTTTCGCCCTCTGCCTGTCTGTTGCTTTGTTGTCTCCAATGTCTGTTGCTTGACCTAGTTCATATGAACCGCCGTCTTTGAACATTTCAGGATGGAAGCAACCTGAATGTCACTGTACCCCTCACTCAAAGCTTTTCTTTTCAGCTCTTTTGTAGTTCTGAATAGTTTTTTTATTATTCAAATTACTGTTTTTGCCATTCAGCTGGTCCTATTGTAAGAGGATAGTGATGACCACTGCAGTGTTTTTTATACTTTTCGTTAAATTAGATTTGCTTCAGGTAATTACCTAATCAGTACCTTATTAAGTAGAATGAGGTGTGCCTTTGTTGGAATTTAACAGACACTGGAATGGAATGGCTGCCATACATGCTGATTTAAGAAATTTCTACCATAGAGATGCTGATTTAAGAAAAATTACGTGGTCTCTTAATTTTTTTTCAGAGCTGTATGTTGGCTCAGTACGGTGTCTCAGTTTTTTTACTGAACTCTGATTGCCCAACACATTTTTTTCAAGTTATAGAAACTGTTACACAGTCTAGTAAGTGGTTCCCAACCTTTTTCAGTACTCTACCACCAACATTGTTAGCCCCAGTTGCTACATGATTTTCTTTGTAAGAAACCTTTGCATTTAACCCAGTAGATGCAGGCCAATTCCTATGAGTGTAGAGGATTACATGAGATGGCCATCTCCTCACCCTGGACTTGGCTTTGACCCAGGCATTGTGGGTCTACTCAACAGATCAGATAATGCCTATAATCTGTGAATAGAGCACTGCACTAAACGATGACGGCCAATCGAAAGAGTGGGGTTGCTGTTATTGGCACCACTTCACTTGGCACCGTCTTTATTTTCGCTGCATCAATTGAATGGTGTTGCTAATGAACTCACAGATGAATGGAGTATTTTATTAGGATCCCCATTAGCGGTTTCCAAGGAAGCAGCTACTATTACAATCATCCAGATTAATGGGTGAAAGCCATAGCAGCTGTCAACAGTTTCTGTTGGCCGGGTCCATTGTATGTTTTCCCTGTGTACATTTGATGGAGATGACTATATTATAAACGTCTCCCCCCTTCTCCCTCCAGACTCGGTGTCGACAGGCTCAGTGTTTGGCCGCAGCACCACTCTAAACATGCAGACGTCCCAGCTGAGCACGCCTCAGGACACCTCGTGTACCCACATCCTGGTGTTCCCCACCTCGGCGTTTGTCCAGGTGGCCAGCTCCAATTACACTACTGACACCAACATAGACATCGCCTTCAACCCTATTCCCGGTAAGTCACCCGGGGAACCTGACCTGAACCTCAACCTCATGCCTCACCTTTCAACTCCACCGGATTCTCGCCATCTTGTGTTCAGTGCATTACTAGCTGTTCCATTCCTCTGCATCTGGGTTTTATCTTTAAGGAAAGAAATGTTTGATATGTGTTGGGTCTCTGTTTTTTTTATTTTGAAAATGGAAAGGTTATTTTAAGTGTCATTTTCCCCTCTTCTGTCCAGATGGGTCGGACGCCATCGGGATTTTTGACCTGCTGGACCAGGAGAATGATCTGGTGGACCCTGACATTATCAGCATCCTGCCGGCCTCGCCCACCACCTCGCCTGTCCACTCCCCTGGGGGCCACTACCATCAGGGGGGAGATGGTAGCAAGGTAGGCCCATCTACCTTACTTCAAATTTCAATCAATCAGTCAAATTTATTTTATAAAGCCCTTTTTACATCAGCAGTTGTCACAAAGTGCTTGTACAAAACACCATTACTTCTGCTAGAGTAGACGGTATCGGAGGGATCCTTGTGCAGACTTAATAGAACCCAGTAAAGACCCTAACACAGAGAAAATGCAACTAACTTAAAGGCTGGATCGATAATGCTAGTTCATTGTAATTCGGTGCACCAGTCTTGTTCACTGTATATTATTTCAAGCCAGATAATGACTTCTCCCCGACCTCCAGGGCCAGAGTACAGACCGTATGGAGGCCCATGATGAAGCTCCTAACATCCTGCAGCAGCCCCTGGCCCTGGGCTACTTTGTGTCCACCGCCAAAGCTGGCCCACTGCCTGATTGGTTCTGGTCAGCCTGCCCTCAAGCTCAGAACCAGTGTCCTCTTTTCCTCAAGGTACATTTTTCAGACAACCTCTTTCTGCCTGCCCTCGTTTATTTTATTAGCTAGCTTGAAGTACTTACTGAAAGGATTTCTTTTGTTTGACTGCCTGGAATAGACAGACTAAAGCTTGCAGTTAGAATATCAAACAGAATTCATTAAAACATTATTTTGTCCCACAGTTCTATTCACTTGCTCTGGATATCAGTGATTGCCTGACGTGTTCACAATATTGCTGTGTGAATGACTTAACTAGGCCTGAATTCCTGTGTGTGTTTTCCTTGCTTAGGCCTCTTTGCACCTCCACGTGTCTTCAGTGCAATCAGATGAACTGCTGCACAGCAAACACTCCCACCCCCTTGACTCCAACCAGACCTCAGACGTGCTCAGGTAAACACAATGCATGCAAAGGGCAAATGCTTGGTCTCACAGAATGTGTTCTCTTTGAGATGCGTTCATATTGAATAAGGCATGTTCTGTCTCTCACCACCCTTTCTCTTCCCGCCGTCAGATTCGTGCTGGAGCAGTACAACGCCCTCTCCTGGCTGACGTGTGACCCTGCAACGCAGGACCGGCGCTCCTGTCTGCCCATCCACTTTGTGGTGCTCAACCAGATGTACAATTTTATTATGAACATGTTATAACGAATAGCCTGAATGGGGGTGGTGAGAGGGAGAAGAGGACAGGACGCTCCGAAGGATATTCTAACCTGACAGGCTGATTCTGGACCGAGGTGCTGGACTTCGTTACGCGTTGTGTGGATCTGGATCCAATTTGGAGAAAATTACAGAGGGCTGCTGGATGGAAGGACGGCCTCAGGTGTAGCAACGGCCCAAAGAATCTAGTGAAGGAAACTGCTCAGTTTGCTCCTGCCACTCATGCAAATGAGAAGCTCAAGGAGGAGAAAGTGAGAGGTTTCTGGAACATTGATTGGTAATAACCGGAACCAGAAAAAGAGAGATCCAGAGTTGCCATTATATTTTACATGGAATTCCCATGGTAACTCTGGCAACATGGTAATTGGCCAGTCCATGTGGGAAATGTCTGTAAAGTTTTGGAAGAAAGGGACATCTCAGTGATCGCAAACACGAGAATGGATCCTTTGTTTTAAGACCCCAAAAATTACCTTTTTCTTTTGGATACAATTTTATCTAAATGAAATGCCTGCATCCATCTTATTTATTGTCAGTTTTTAAATGAATGATTTGTCTTATTTCTTAACCTTTTATATATAAAAAATATCTTGAAGGTTTATATCGCCTTCCTGCTTTCAAGCAACTTGTCTAAGATATGTAATTGTCTTAATTAAAAAACTGAAAACCCAGAAAAAGGATATTAATTTGCAGTAGGTTGCTTTTAGAGTATTATTTTTTGTATTGGGGACAGAGTATTTGTATTGTCACGATGTACAGAAGTAGAAAGGATAATTATGTCCATGCCTTTGTGAGTGCAGGATTTACAGCTAAGCTGTAGCAGCAGAGGACTTGTACAGCAATGAAGTTCACTGTGTTTAAATAAAGAGGTACATTGTCGTATATAGTATTTTATACCACACATTTAGACACAAAAACCAAACGGCTATATATATATATATATATATATATATATATATATATATATATATATATATATATATATATATATATATATATATATATATGTGTATATATATATATATAATATGAATGCCGTGCCAGCGTTGGGTGGTACGGCTTCTGTTTTAGGAATAAAGTGCGTCAACTCAATTATGCCTGTGATTGTGTTGTGGTTCTTCTGTGGGGGGGTGATTGTGATGTGCAGTTATTTTACAAGGACACCAACATTTGACTGGAAGAAAATGATTTGCTTCTCTTGGATGTGGCCTACCTCAAGTTTGACTTGTCTGATGAGATTGTAATGGAGAAAGACAAAAGAACACTAGACAAAAGGAAAGTCATTACCCTAGCCTTTCAGATATGCAGTGTCCTTTTTAGCACATCCTTTTTGACCTCTTCTCCTCCACATTCGCTCAAGGTCTGGGTTTTTGGCGCCAATTGAGTAGTTACGGAAGCTTTTTTGACCAGTAACATTTTACTTCTTTGTAAATGTGTGGTGTAAATCAACTTTAACTAGAATTGGATGGATGCCCATTGAATATGCAGTGTTTGTGCGCAGAGGAAGATCTCGTTCTTGTATCTTCACCTGTTCAGAATAAAACTGTACTTTTTAGTAAAATCCAATGCTATTTCTCATCTCTTGAATAGTGTAGTAGTGTAGAAAGTCACCAGTTTTCAAATGCTCATCTTTTTTCCTTACAGCCTAAAATGAAAACATAAAGACATTCTATACAATAAAAAAAGGAAACTACCCTTTTGGGATAAGTGACCACACCCACATTATAATTGTAATTGCAAGGCTGTAACCAACCACCTTCCAGTTCACAAATTGGCTTCTATCTGTAAACATTAATTCAGGACAAAAAGCAGTTGGTCATAGAGGTCTCCACTGCTTAGTAGGGAAGATCTAGTCAGAGGATGGATATAAAAACAAATTAAAGGGCTTAGTCGATCCCTCAGAGCAAAGTTAAGACGATTATTAAGGAGTGGAAGGTGTATGGCACTACCCAGACCTTGCATAGCTCAGGCCATCCCTCAACTGAATGACCAGGCAAGGAGGAGCCTGATAAGAGGCTACCAAGAAGCTAATGGCAACTTTGAGGGAGGTTCATGCTCCATTGACAAAGACTGGTCCGTGTATGTGGTTGACCACAATGTCACAAGCTCCACAAATATGGCTTCTATGGGAGGGTGGCAAGTTAAAAAAGCACTCAAAAAAGGCAATATCAAGTCTTGTGCCAAAAAACAATGTAGATTCCAAGGCCATGGTAAAAGTACTGTGGTCAGATTAAACTAAAATGTATCTTTTAAGCCATTCCACCAATAGAACAGCATGCCTACAGTAGAGCACAGTGGTGGCAGCGTCCAATTGTGGGGTGCTTCTCCTAAAGGACTGGGGCACTCGGGATAGAAGGGAAACTGGACAGTGAAAAATACCCCAAAATGGGAACATGGCTTATGTTTCAACATGACAGTGACCCAAACCACACCGCCAAAGCAACTGTATGGTGGTAGTACAAGAAGTTGAATGTCCTTGAGTATCACTTGAAGAGTGCTGTCCATAAGTGGCCATGCAATTTGATTGAGCTTGAACAATTCTGCAAGGATAAATGGGCAAATATTAGATTAGATTCAACTTTGTCATTGAACAAGTACAAAACAACAAAGTCTAATCAGGAGTGCAGATAGAATAGGTGTATTATATGTATATGTGTATTTCAAGTAGAATGTATAGATGCACCAAGAAGGCAAATGCAGCAGAAATGGCAATACTAAATGTGCAATTGAGGCAAATAAAGGAGAGGTCCCGAGGTAGAAATACATGTGTATCTCAACAAAAAAAAAAGGCAAGCCTAGTTCAGCCGCCCGCAAAAGAGTGTTTATCATGGCTGCCCTCTCAAGATTCTAACCTAGGTCACCCACGTGAAAGGCCGTTTTTAACCACAACACCACAGACATGACCATTTGCCGGGTGTCAGTATAGCATATTGACACTGTATAATGTTGTCATGCATTAACATCACGTCAAGTTTGAATATTTCTTTAGACAACATTAACCATCGTGTTACACTGAGTAATGTTTCTTATTAAGTTGACCTTTTAAAGGATTATTATCCAGTAATATGTCGCTAGACGCAATTACGCAGTGTGAAACTTTGTAACGTTTCTTATTAAGTTTACCTCCACCACAAAAAGCAACTATTAACTATATGGGTTTTGCCACTGGCCGTTTTAAAAGCTTATTTGTCATTCCTGAATGACACTATCAATATAGGTCACGATAACAGACTTTTACATCAAGTGAAAAAGCAAGAGAATCGTGTAGTCAGCGAAGTGTTTGACTATCCTGAAGAAAGGGTTTGACATAATTCGAAAATCCACTAGAAATAGTAGCAATATAACAGAAAACTGGCGATGCTCATCCTTCTAGCTGCCGGCCGGCAAACCATTCAAATATCATGGAAAAGTAATCTTTCCGTACTTCAAATCAAAAAGGGACTTCTTCATATTTTCTTGATTCATTACACAAAGTTAAATATTTCAAGCCTTTTTGTTTTCATCTTGATGATCGCGGCTTACAGCTCATGGAAATCAAAAATCTAATATCTCAAAATATTATAATACAAATGTACAATATCCTGACGCATGATGCCCTGCTGGATGCGTCCGGGTTTTGAGTTGTTGAAGTGCTCCTCAGACCACAGTTAGTGGTACTTTTCAGCCATTTTAATGCCCCTTTTCAGGTTGGCCCTGCATGAGTTGTAGTCCTCTGCATTGCCGGATCAGAAAGCAGCGTTGTGTGCCTATAGCTTTTGTCGGATTCATGGCTCTCTGTTGATTCATGGCTTCTAGTAGGAGAAGGTCTTTATTAGTTTATGGGTGGTGTGACATTTTTGATGCAGATGTTGATGTAATCCAGAACGGAAGAAGCACATGTTTTAATGTCCATATGGGAGTCAAGGGTGGCTTGAGTGCCAAACAAACTCCAGTCTGTGTCGAAACGGGTGCTTTAGAAATTTATCTGACCCCTGGTTCCACACGTTTAATGCGGGGTAAATACTTTGGAAGTAGGATGATCAGACTGTCCCGGGTGGGGGAAGGGTATGGCTTTGTAAGCCTCTGGAATGTTTGTGTACATATGGTCTTGTGTATTGTCTCTGGTGGGGCAGGAGACATTATGGTGGAATTTGGGAAAAACTGTTTTCAGATTTGAAATGAACCATAAAAGTTAGTAGAAAAGTATTCAAAGAGACTCATGGCAGTAATTCAAGCAAAAATGGTTCCACCAATTATTCACCATATGTTCAATTATATACCAATGAGTCAAAATTGGTATATAAAAATTGGAATCTACATCCGGCACCAAGGTCATTCAGATCCTGTGTGAGTTGGAGCCGCTGTAGATCAGACATTTTGGTCCAGCACATCCCTGAGACGCTCAATCGGATTGAGATCTGAGGAATTCGGAGGACTAGGGCAACACCTTGAACTCTTCATCATGTTCTTCAAACCATTCCTGAACAATATGTGCAGTGTGGCAAGGTGCACTATCTTGCTGAATAATAATAAAACAGTGCACACGTATACAGCCTTATATGTGAATTTAAAGAATATGGGACCCATAGGACAAGACAGCCTTTTCCACTGCTCCAAGGTTCAGTTCTGACACTTGCATGCCCATTGTAGGCGCATTTGACAGTGGAAAGGGGTCATCATGGGCACCCTGACCAGTCTACAGCAAAGCAGCCCCAAGCTCAGCAGGATGCAATGCACTGTGCTGTAACACATACCACCTGTAATAATCATTAACAATTTCTGTGACTTAGTAGACCTGCCGGTTCGGACCAGATCGGACAGCCTTCCTTGCCCTCGTCTGTTGATGACCCTTGGCTGCCCAACAGCCTGTCAATGGTTTATGGTATTTCCCTAATCACACTGTCAGTACTCACCACTACTGACCAGGAGCACCCCACAAGCCTTGTCCTTTCAGAGATGCTCTGACCCAGTGGTCTGGTCATAACAATTTGTCCCTTGTCAAAGTCGCTTAGGTCTTTAGTCATGCCCATTTTTCCTGCATCCAACAAGTTGTCTACAAGAACTGATTTTTTGTTTACCCTCTAATTTAACCAGACCTTGACATTGGCCCCCTTACGGAGGAGATGATAAACATTTTTCACTTCACCTGTGAGTGGTCATAATGTTTTGACTCATCAGTGTTTATCCTGTGTATACCACTGTTCAAATGTTTGGGGTTGTTTAGAAATGTCATTGTTTTTTAAAGAAAATTACATTTTTGTTCATTAAAATTATATAAAAAATAAACTGAAATACACTGTAGACATTGTTAATGTTGTAAATTACTATTGTAGCTGGAAACTGCTGATTTATCAGTCCCATTATCAGCAACCATCACTATGTTCCTATGGCATGTTGAATTTGTTAACTCAGGTTAATCATTTTAAAAGTCTAATTTAACATTAGAAAATGCTTCTGTGATTATCTTAGCACTGCTGAAAATTGTTGTGCATATTAAAGAAGCCATAAAACTGGTTTTCTTTACGCTAGTTCAGCCTCAGCATTTGTGTGTTTCATTACAGACTCAAAATGTCCAGAAACAAAGAACGTTCTTCTGAAACTCATGTGTCTATTCATGTTCTGAGAAATGAAGGCGATTCCATGTAAGAAATTGCAAAGAAACTGAACATTTCATACAATAATGTATACTATTCCCTTCACAGAACAGCACAAACTGTGTCTAACAAAAATAGAAAGAGGAGTGGGAGGCCCCAATGCACAACTGAGCAAGAGGACAAATGCAATAGAGTGTCTAGTTTGAGACACAGACCCCTCACAGGTCCTCAACTGGCAGCTTCATTAAATAGCACCCGCAAAACACCAGTCTCAACAGTAAAGAGGCAATTCCACGATGCTGGTCTTCCAGCTTGGCAACGTTCCAAAGTTAACTTCCAAATCCACATAAAAACTGTTCATTGTCCGATGGCCATCACAGTCCCCTGACTTAAATCCCATTGAAAACATATGGGATAAGCCAAAAAGTAGAGTCCAGCGAGGATCAACAACTGGATAGTTTCTCTATGGAGAAATCCCCTCCTGTGTTATCATTATAGGAGATGAGCGGTTGTCTTGGCAAAGGGAGGAATCAAAAATATGTAAATGCAGGTGCCAATAATTGTGACTCGTTTTTGACTAAAATAATTATTTCCTAATTATTTTCACTGAACAATCTTCACTCAAAGTTTACATTTATATGATCTGAGTGTACGATCAAGCTGAAAAACAACAATAATTTTTTTAACAGCCTTTATTCTCATTTTTACTTATGTTGCCAACAATTCTGGAGGGCACTCGCATATACACTGTGCTTTCGGAAAGTATTCAAAACCTTCACTTTCTCCACAAGTTGTTTTGTTGTACAATTGATTTGAAAAACTGAAATATTCCGTACAACGTAATAAAATGTGTTTTAGATGTTATTATTCACTTTTAAATCATGGGAAATGTTTAAATTAGAGACAGAAACTTGTCGTGGTATATGAAACAGCTCACCATTAGGTATCTCATTTTAGAGCTCTAATGTATATGTGAACAACTAGGCATATACATGTACAGTATTGTTTGTATCTATTTGAAGCGCACCGTTCACATTCTCTAGGGAGGATGATTATGATTACTGTACTGAATCAATCCCGGTCCTGGAGGGTTATAATATAAATAGCCTCAGTTATATAGTAACACCTGATTCAACATTGTGCGCTTTCAATTTTGCCATCAACAAAATAAAAAACAATGCACACCATGTAATAATAGTGAGGGAAACAATGTGTTTCTGAATGAAAACGTATACATTTTTCCATGATCTTTTCGCATTAATTACCACACGCCTTTGTTAGCCTGTCAAAGTGGCAGTGCAGCGGTCACACCAAAATGCTTGTGATGAACAGCAAGCGGTGCGCCCGAATTTAGCAGTGACATAAGTTCCGTCTTGTACTACAAAACTAGTTTTATGTATTTTAATGTAGACGTAATCAATCATATACACTATTTTGTTGTGATTACGGTGTAAATATTGATCAGACAGGTTGAATTAATTTCTAGACATGGATACACACATCCAGGGCTTTCAGAGCTTGCGAGATAGCTAAATCAGTTAGCAAGCAACCCTCTACGGTTAGCAGCAGGAGGAGCGCTAACTGCAAATGCATTGGAGTTGCAGTATTGTTCATCTACGCGAGACCGAGGATAGAAGGCCTAGCACCTAGTGTTCTTTTGAAATATCATTAAAAGTCAGGTAAGGGTATTTTCACACCGTTCTACATGGATTTTATTATCGATTGATAACATGTATATTTAAATGACACAATAAGGCTAGGTAGGTTAATCGGCGTTTGCTTCTTAACCAGTTGTAGCAGACCAAGCTAACATTAAATAGCTGGTAGCTAGTAAACATCCGCCCGGCAGTAATTTCTTATTATTGTAATGTTAGAGAATATTTATGTTGCTTGTTTAACTACCTAGGTGCTCCGTTTTTTGAGGTGACTCAATTTTTCAGCAAGTATTTTATGCTATATGTGTTAAAGTCAGCAAAGTAAGCTTAACTAGTTACAGTCTCCAACTAATTAGACAGCTACAGTATTGTCCAGTATAATTCTTAGAAATGCCTTTTATGTCCATTCAGTTGGTTAATATGCTCAACTTTCTGGAGACAGAAAGTAACTCGTTGACAAACTAAGAATGCAAACTCTTTCTTGTCCACAGACTGTCCGTTGCAAAAGTCGCAGGTACCGCGAGAAAATTGTTTAAAGCTATTAATGTAGGCATTAAGTGTTTATTTTCTAGCAAATAACAGTATATAACATTACAATAAATACAAAAGCAAATATGTAACGAATGTCTGGTGTTTTCCAAAAGGTTATTGATCTATTGTGAGATCGCTAAAACATGTAAAACAATAAATAAAAACTCTAACAATAGTGGAAGACTTAAAAATCTGTCTTAATCTGATTAACACTACTTAAAGGTCGGTTTCTTATTGGCAAATAACAATATATTTTAGCACGATCATAATCCCAAACACTGATGACCAAGACCTACTTGAAACAGATGGAATAATGGCAGTACTAGTATAGCCCCCCTCAGCGCCCCAAACTCAACAATTGTTGTGGTGTGGCTTCACTTGGGCAGGGAAAATAATAAACAGCCTATGTCAAATGAAGAGTTGTGGCAAATGTTACCACAGATCTTGTTTATCTGTGGAATTTACCACAGGTCTTGTTTATTTAGCTTTGAATTATGACAGTCAAACAATTGCTTTAGTTAACTTTACAAGGAATACCACACAAAATACTGACCTGTTTTAAAAACAAAATGTTTTTGTTGCTTATTAGAATTTCTTGTGTATACTAACATGTTATGCAGTGTTTTATTTTTATTTTTTATAAATGTCTTTATACTATTGTTTTAGGTGGCCTAAGACTTGTGCAGTACTGACATTTCATGGAAACACTAACAATAAAATGTGCCTGCCTGGGTTATCGTAGCAACAGACGTCAGCTAGGAACCTAACTTTCACTTACTTCTCAGGTGGGGACCCAGTCCCAGAAAACAAGCAGAGATGTCAGAAAGCGCGGGGCTGCAGTTTGTCAGCCCGTATGCCTTTGAAGCCATGCAGAAGGTGGATGTGGCACGTCTAGCTGCCTTGAGTGACCCAGAGCTGAGGCTGCTGCTGCCATGCCTGGTTCGGATGGCTCTGTGTGCCCCAGCAGACCAGAGTCAGGCCTGGGCCCAGGATAAGAAGCTTATCCTGCGTTTACTCTCTGGAGTGGAAGCCGTCAACTCCATCGTGGCCCTTTTGTCTGTGGATTTCCATGCTCTGGAGCAGGATGCCAGGAAGGAGCAGCAACTCAGGTAAAAACTTTGAATGACCAGCTAATATGATTCTCAGAGAAACTAAACTCATAACAACACTGTTAACTACACTTGGTTAGACATATTCTTAGACTAAAGTAAAACGTGTGCGTTTTATTTAGCAGAGCTGTGGGTTTCCATCTTGTATCTGTGGTAGATACAGTAGGCTGACACTTGTGGCTTGGCTGTGTTCCCTGATAGGCACAAGGCTGGTGGTGCGAATGGAGAGAGCATCCTGGTGTCTCAGCTGCAGCATGGCCTCACCCTGGAGTTTGAGCACAGCGACCCCCTCAGGAGACTCAGGCTGGCTCTTAGTGAACTGTTGGCCATCATGAACAAGGTAACTCACCTCGCTGCTTCCCTTATTCCGTGGGTGTAGTGACAATGAGTGAGTGTCGTATACAGCTGGATTTATTAGGTGGTGTCGTCCGGACGCTTAAAGCACTTTCACATAGAAGGGTGAAAACACACGTCGTCCATCATCAGTGTGTAGCATTCAAATGGTTCATTTGACCTGCCTTTAGTAAGCACCCAGTTCATCATGCTAATGTTATGCTCAATGTTTTGTCATCCAGGTGGCTGATTCCAATGGGGAGTGGTTCCTGAAGTCCTCTGAGCTCTTTGAGAGCCCTGTTTACCTGGAGGAAGTTGCAGATGTCCTCTGCATACTACAAGCAGGTACATGAATCTCTGACAAAAATGGAACATCTCAGCAGTTACTGGAGTCTAATTTGAAAATCCTATTTAGTTATTTGTTTGGGCATTTCAAAAATGTCCTGCTTTATGATTGGGAGGATTTTCCCTATGAACACTGATCTTATTCATGACAACACTGTCACAAAAATTATTTTGCTCTTGAGACCCCTAACTAAGCCTCGTCTCCCATCTTTCTCAGAGTTGCCCTCTCTGCTTCCCATCATTGATGTGGCTGAGGCTTTGCTGCATGTGAGGAATGGTGACTGGTTCCTCTGCCTGCTGGTTGCCAATGTCCCCGATAGCTTCAATGAAGGTAGGTTGAAATATCTAAATGGTAAATTGAAAGTAATGGTCCTACTTCATTCTGTGTGCTTGGGCTTTTAATATACTCTGCACAAACTGCTTTACTTTCAGGAGCCAGGAATACTAATGATACCACAGGATTAGTGGCCTAACTGGTTTTATTGAGCATGTCAGTTCCTATTTCTCACAAGACTTTCCTCTTGATTCACTGTGGTACATGTTAATCATTGTCTCATCTGTTCACAGCATCTTTTTCCAGAACTCTACCAAGTTCTCTGTGTCCTCTAGCTTCTTTAGGCTGTCTGGGTTAATCTGATCAGTTTAGTTCATCTCCCTCATAATGGCCAGTTTGACCTGAGTGGACAGTTATTTGATCCTTACATTGTCAGAAATCAGCAATCGACTCCAAATCCCTGCCGGTCAAACTCTATATGACCTCAATAAGCAGTTATTCATAGCCTGCACGCACGCACGCACGCACGCATCTGTATGGCTGAGACATATTATGTATTTTATTTTGTAACTCTTGGTAGAAACCCTATGCCATTCTACTTTACATGTTTCCAACTATCTAAGATGATGTGACTTCATAGATCAGACACATTTCATTTCTTCGTCCTACTAGCTGGACAAACCAGTTGTAACTCGGCTAAACACGCTAACTAACCCAATGGTGTGGCGGCGACCTGTCATTCTCTTTAGCCAGACTGTATGGACTACATGGCCTCTATGTACTGACACAGGGGGGCTGTTTTGTGTTTTACCTACTCGTTTGTAGCTCACCTAGCTGCTTTCTAGTGCCTCCGTATCACCTAGGGGTCATCTCTGAGCTAGTAGTTTGTTACCAAGGCGAGCATAGAGGAAGCAAGTCAGTCGGCAGGCAGTTGCATTACTTAGCGCTGAACGTTAGGGAATCCTCATGGCTTGTTATTGGAATCGGCATATTTTATTGGAGTGCATGGAAATGAATCAATTTAAGGGGGTGAAACAGGCGACAAATGGGCCCTGTCGCAAGGCATCAAGTGCAAGGCATCAAGTGCAAGGCATCAAGTGCAAGGCATCAAGTGCAAGGCATCAAGTGCAAGGCATCAAGTGCAAGGCATCAAGTGCAAGGCATCAAGTGCAAGGCATCAAGTGCAAGGCATCAAGTGCAAGGCATCAAGTGCAAGGCA
>JACXGJ010005375.1:0-39431 GCA_016801105.1 Esox niger
CAACTCACTGTTCTCCCTTTGTTTTGGCTGGCTTGTTGAATCTACTATACAGATCGCTCACTAATCACACAACAACACGTCTTTGGCTTGTCCACAAAGTTGTCCACAAGCTGCCAGCCTACCAGGGAGCGAGATGACGCATCTGCGATCGAGCAACGGCTAAACGGACGGCAGTCACAGCGAGGCCTCTTCCAAACAATGTAGTCACAAACCACGGTCCCAAACACTGATGGATTAGGGGGAAAAACTGTTTGGCAAAGCAGGAAATACAAAAAACGTAAAGCTGTTACTGTAGCAAAAGGTGACTCCATCTAATATTATTGTGTGTGATGTGAATATTTATGCAAGCAACATTTCATTATTTTTTATTTCTCTTGCGGATATTGCAATCAGACATCTAACAGAACACTTCCTATACCTAGTATGTTCCAGAAAATATTCAGCTCCCCTTTACTTACAACTGAAAACAACACAGAAACTAGGTCACTCAGGAACACAAAATGTAATCTCAGGTAAGAACTAGGGTGGATATAGCCTTTTGGTTTAGGTAATTTTCTTACTGAAAGATTCATTTGTCTTCTGATATCTTTTTGAAAGTGGAACAGCAGGTTATTCTGTGGTATTTTGCTTGTTTCTTGTGCTTGTTTTGAGTCTTCGCAGTTTAAATTCAGTGCAGTGTTGCAAACAGGACACATGTTCTACAGGCTTCCCTTTTCTGTTCTGGAATACTGTGGAGTAAATACAATATTCATCAAACCACAGTGTTTTCCCATTCCAGCGATTTAACTCCCAAATCATTTAAAATTCTTAGGCAAGGTGAAATCCTCTCCAGCAAGAGTTAAGAATGAAATCTCTATATTTTTAGTGATTGGGGTATTAATACAATATCTTATTCCACCATGCTGTGGGGAATATTCACTGTTATTTTTTTTTATTATTGTTTACTCATTTTCCAATTTTTTCACAGACCACCTAAAATCAAGCAAATTCTTAACCAATTTCACAAACGTTAACTGCTGAATTTGTTAAAGAACAAATAACTTCTGAACCTGCTTATGAAATGGGCAGCCAAAGGGTTAACCAAGGGCTAACAAAGGGCTGGGTCCTTACTGACTCCAGTCAATTCTCTTTTGGAATGCTGTAATGCCCAAAACGCTCCAGCGGAGATAGACAGGTCCTCCGCTTCGCACGGACAGGAGGCGGCCACGGATGTTTTCTCTGGCAGGGAAGAGGGCAGCGGGGAGATTGTTCCCATCCACACCTCAGGATGGTTATACTCATCTCCAATCATTCCAAAATACTTCCAACTTTTTGGAGGGAGTAAATACAGAGGGTCTTGCCCAACCTTTCCCATGTGTTTTCCCGTGTTGAAACAAACCAGGGGGTGTCATGTCAGAACAGGTTGCCATAACTGACAGTGCTCATTACCACTCCCTGTCCCCCTGTACTCCCTTTGTTCTGGGCTGTTATATCGGACGCTGCAAAAATATACAGATCACTCACTAATCACGCTGTGACACATCTCTGGCTTTAACTGTAATGTCCACAAGCCGTCAGCCTACCAGCGCAGGAGATGACGCGACTAAGCGACGGCTAAACGGACGGCGGTCACAGCGATGCCTTAGTTGTCATACGCCAACCTCCCAGACGGGAAGGATTAGCCAAGATGGACGGATCAGTGAAAGAGAAAAAAGAGAGTGGGAACATGAGGGGAAAAAAAATAAAAAATAGGCATACACGCTAGTAATTGGAGCTAAATTGAGGGCACATGGCAATCTATTGTAGGTCATCTCCAATTCCATTTACACTTACACACATTTAAGCTCATTAAAACTGGGTAATCAGCGCCGTGGGGGTGCACGTGCGTTAGAGACGCGTGTTCCCAGGGGCGACAGGTCCAACGCTATCGCCGCACAGTTAAAACATTCACGGAAGAAAAAAGTACGGTGAAAAAGTGCCTATGTGGCAACATTTTCCTAAAATTGTTATACCGGTTTAATTGTAAGGAACTAATTGAAGAGGGTTACTCAGGCGGAATAAGTGTTGCTATCTGTTGAGCGGATCGGCCTAGGCCTACAGGATGCTTTGTGTTGAACTGACTAAACACTCAGGTCAACTCCAACGGTCACCCCTCCCAGAGCCCAAGACAAATTGACATGAGGAGGCGTTTGTCTTCAAAAGGTAGAATGAGAGTGAGAACAGACTAGGAACGGCAAATCAGCTTGAGTACAAAAAACGTCTGAAAACCGACAACCAATCCCTATAGCACAGGAACAGACCCCCGAAAATATGAACGAGGAGCACAAAAAAAAAAGAAAAAACTATTTACAGTCGATCCTATTTTGTAAAAATCAACCCACCTATTACTTTCTCTTATTCTTTGTCTCATGCAGCATAGTGGAGGAAAACCAGTTCCAACTGACCTGGCCACAGAGCTGTCAGGAGGATGAGGACACAAAATGACAAAGAGAGAAAAGGAGGAAGAGAGAAAAAGAGAAAGCTATCCAACCATCAGAGATACAGGTGGAAAAAAGGAAAATCGAACTAGAGGCCAGAAGCAGACGTTATCCATGTCTGTACAGACTCCTTTGTTCAACACCATCAGCCATGCAGCCAGGCTAACCAGTTGAAATCTGAATGGGGAAACGGGTGACAAACTGCTACAGAAGCTACACAGGCCCCAGGTCCACAGAAGTCATTACACTTCAACTTGTTATCGAAGCTAAATGAACAACGACAGGTGAATGTTCTTTACATCACCATGTCATATATTAGAGCTGGCAGGCTGTACAGAGAACTGTCTGGCTAGTCTGCTTGGTGCTTCAGACTCAGTCGTGAAAATGTTAATTTTTTTTCAAAATTGTTCAACACCTGCAGACTAGATACAGAATGGTCTGATAAGCAAACCTTGAACAAAACAAGAGAAACCACCAGCTGAGTCACAGACAAAGAGACAGCACAGAAACATCCTCCAGCTTTTTAATTATTCAATTAGAGGAAAGCTATAAAGAGGGAGGAGAAGAGGAGGAAGAAGTATAAAGGGAAGGAAGAACCGAATGAATGATGGATCATCTGCATTCCTCATTGATTGAAAGAGACAGGATCCTGTTACATTACATTAGGGAGAGGACGGAAGAGGGGAGGAGAGAAAAAAGAACCAGGCAGAGTCAGGGGCAGTGGGGAGGCATGCCAGAGAGAGAGACAGTAAGTGTATGATAAAGAGACTGAGAGACTGAAAGAACAGGACAAAGAAGAACTGAGAGGGTGGGATTGGAGTGATGTCAAATAATTACAAAAGAAAACAAATACGGACACAAGTCAAGCAGAAATTATAAAAATGAATAATAAATTAAGCTAAATTGGAACACTACCTTTTCTTATACAGAAAATACACAGAATACATAACAACATTGACTAAACCAAACAAAAATAAAACACTTGACTATGTACAGACCACATGGTCTTGGTATTAAGAGTGGGAGGCAGACAGACGGCCCTAAAACCTATGTGCAGACAACACACCAAATAAGATGGAAGAAGAGTAGCACTTCCTAAAGATTCAATTCAATTGAGCTTTATTTGTGTTTTCCCCAAAGATAGAGGTACAATAAAAACAGGAGAACACACAGTAGCAGCACCATTCAAGGTGACATCAAGAACAGCAGTCCTGCCAAATGCATCACAAAAACTGAGATTAATATTTCCCTCAGATAATACAGACCCAAAATGATTTTTAAACTAAAATCAGTGAGAGTTACAGAGAGTAATAAATTTTTTTTTTTAAAAATCAAATTCAACATAACAATGCACATATTGCCAAACCATATCGACAATATAGTCAACTGAACACCACTGAAGCAGGAACAATAATTAATAGAATAAACTGGATATAACATCCAGCCCAAATAACAACGCAGACAGAACGAAACAATAGGCCCTATGGGGAAACGCCAGTGGCAAGAACAAAGCAACATGCAGTGCTAACAGACCCTAAATGGACTTTACATGAGTGCATCTGAGAAAACTCTGGAAAAGAACTTTCATAATGAGACTCGTAGGTCAGTGAGTGAACTGGGAGCACTGAAATAAAAATGTTTTGTAGAGACAACATGCCAAGGCCTTCTAACTCTAGAGGACATATCTCCCTGAGATGGACAGAGAAAGAGACGCAGATGGAAAAAGACAAGACAGACAGAGACAGTGGAGAACCAGAGAGGGAAGAACTGACAAAGCTTTGTAAGCAATGACCTCAGCGGAAGATGGATTTGTCCAGTGATAAATGGAGGCAAGAATAAGGGACAGGAGACAAGGGGGTATCACGTATCTCTCTAACAGAACAGGTTCTATCCTCATAGCCCTCCTAGGCCTAGACCGCTGAACAGAGCAAACAATACAGCCAGGTTACAAGCTCATTTTGATTAGGGTAAGCAACCACCGTCTCAGTTCAGATCAGCTGACATGTAAAAATATATAGAGTATGTTGAAGTACACCGCGTGTATTAATCTAGTTATTTAGTACTCTAATTTCTGAACGACTCGTCTCTATTTGAAATCTGAGACGAACATATTCCTGTTTGTAAATATGTTTATTTGATTTCCTGTTCCAAATAAAACATTTGAACCAGAAGCAAGACAAATTTTTACTCAAACCCACTCATCAAAACATTTCCTAGTCTAGATGAGGCCGTAGGGCATCTAGGATTTGGTAAAAGATGTTTATCCTCAGTTCACCCGAGCATTCAGTCTAAAGACATGACTGAAGTTTTTGAGCAAACACAGGAGAGAAAAAATGTAAAGCCGCCAAATCCAGATAGAGATGTATCCTTAAGAGCACAGCCATAACGAAGACGCCATTGGGCCCATTTTCCGCAGACCGAGATGAAAATCTATTATTTAACCTGGTACTATATTTCTAATTAGAAAAGGCAAATCACTCTTTAAGCTAGTAAATGTGATTCCTCAAAACAGCTGGGTGAAGAAACACTAGAAGGTAAAGCTGTGACAGGACGAAAATTACACACCAAGAAGAAAGGGAATTTTTGCAGAACCCTTTAAGACCAGGCAGATAATGACAAAATCAGGACAAAACAATGAGAGCGGCTAGACGTAACAACTCCTAGAAACATTCACCCCAAAAATGAAAACCCCCATATCATATGCAGAGGGAGCCAGAAAATGTCACCGCAATCTCGTCTGAAAAATGACTGCATGAAATTGACTCTACAGTGTTGAAATATTATTAGCGACAAAATGAATCTCTCACCTGGCTATAATCGTTGCTGTCATTACTATTACGGTGATGAATGGGATTTTAACAGTCTAAGCTATTGTTAACATCTGTAAGTGGACTAATTCATCAAGGGCATACAGGAAGCATTTAGAGGAATGGATGAGAACTACATTAGGCTACAGGGAAAAGAGGATTACGATGAAGTCAATCTGGAAACAGAACTAACTACCACTGACCTCTCGTGGTGGTGGGAAGACCCTGTCAGGGAGCACTGAACAATCACACAGTGAGAAGAGGATCACTGGAGCGACATTAAGTCAGGCAGGCCTCACTGTAGACTGTCAGATAGCCAAGTCAGTTGATAGTTCACAGCAAGGGACAGGGAGGGTTATTGTGTGTGTGTGTGAGACACTTGGTACGTCCAACAGACAGATATTCAAGTAATCAGGATGTCCAAACAAGCCCACATCTGAACCCCCGCTGTTTTTCCTAAACCCCCTCTAACCCCTCAGAGGCGCCTCACTGCAGGGTTCAAACGTTAGCAGTCATGGTGCGACGTAGAAGAAACCCAACTGAACAACACCACCCAAGCTCGGAGACTCCAGCTAGCTTGTTCCTCTAGGAACAACGCAGCGAATCTATAACATAGGCTACATTCCCAATTGGCACACATGCTCAGGGGTGTTGAATATCCATCTTTGTTTTCTAAGTATGGATGCTCGCTCTTGCTGTACTTGGCACATCATGGCATAACAAGGACAGTCCCCAAAAGCCAGAGACCATCACAATAGCCAGCCAACATCAAGCATACACAGATTAAGAGCATAATCTGCAATACAGCCAAAATATTTTTCACCTTTTCCACAGATTGTGCAGCTGAATTTGGGGATTTGAGTATAATTTAAAAACAGACCTATCACTATACTTCCACCCAGCTTGACAGGTTCATAGTGAAGGCAACATTTCTCCATAACACTACAAGGACAGGGCAGGCCCCCTGCCTTGTTCTGCAGTCAGACTGGTATCAATTAAACACTTTGATTTAGGCAGGGCAGGGTACTCACCAGTTTGTTTTCCTGCATGTAGATTCGCTGCAACTTGGGACATCCCTTGGCCAGGGCCACCATGCCTTCATCAGTAATACTGTAACACTGACCCAAGTGGATATCCTTCAGCTCTGAACAGTGCTCTCCCAGCTATGAATGCAGAGGGACAAGGGGACAGAGAAAACTCATTTAAAAAATTGAGACTCAGAGGAAACGCAAAAAGTTAAAGAGTTCAAAAACTTCAGTGTATGACTTGCGTATTGGGCAGAGCCAAGGAGACTGACAGAAAGACAGTACCTTTTTAAGTGCCTGGTCTGTCAGCTTGTCCTGGTTGCCAACATGAACCTTGGCCAGCAGAGGGCAGTGTAAGGCCAGAGTGTTGAGGGACAGGTCGCTCAGCTGTTTGCACCGGTAGGCCGTGTACCTCTGGAGGCCTGGGCTGCGGGAGGCCAGGGAACACACACCATGGTCCTGCACCCCACGACAGTCTGAGATGTTCAACTCCTTCACATTCTGCCTCCGAGACGCTATCTTCACCAGGAGTTCATCATTAACCTGAGGAATTGGAAGAGATGTTGAGGCAAGAGACAGGTTTGATTAAAAAGGAGCCTGAGATGTTTTTAGTGGCTCAACTGGTACTCACTTGTTGTAGGCCACTAAGGTCTACTTGCTTCCAGAATTGGAAGTCCAAGCAGAGGTCCCTCCAGTACTTACAGACCAGTGAGACACACAAACAGCGTTCCTTCACAGACAGATGGGAGAACACCTTGGAGAACAAGCACAATGTAAGTTAAACGTGGTACACCAAGCCACCTAAACCCAGTCCCAGCCACCTAAACCCAGACCCACATATAGCCATTTCCAGCCACACCCCGGCCACTCACATCCAGTCCTTCTCAGTTGTGTTTTTAGAATTTAAGATTCAGAGAGCCCTGTTTGCAGCCTAATGGTGACCTCTGACCTTGAGAAGTATGGAGGAGGGAAGGCGATTGATGCTCGAAGTGTCCGTCAAATCACAGTTTCTACCCTGGCAGTCATCATGGGGATGCGGACAGCAGGGAGGCGTGTCAGAACACTGGGCCAGCGAATCGCCATGTTGAGCCGTCCCACAGCAGCCCTCGGCGGATGAGGAGGAGGAGGAGGGCAGGGGACAGAAGAGGTGGCAGTGGCCGGACCCAGAGGTCGAAGAGGGTTCCCCACTTCCTCCGTCTCCTGCCACTCCGTTGTCCGTCGCTCCCTCTGAGATGGGGAAGGCACATCGCGGCTGCTTGCAGGGGGTGCACCTCTGCAGCTCAGCGCACTTCCTCTTACAAACCTGGGAGAGAAGCAGGGTGACATGGGACAGCATCGGTTAATGCAAGCCATGTCTAAACAGAGGAACGCTAACTGCTCATAACAGACCCTGATCAGGGACTGTTTCAAACCCGGGACATCTGATGAGTGGCCTCTGGCATATCAATAATTTCAATAAAAATAAGTGCCTAATGTTTCCAGATGATGACCTAGAATTACTTACTTTTCTTTCCACAAAAATGGTAATAGAGTGTGGTAAAAAGCAGCTTTTCTTTGTGGGAATGACATGGGAGTACCCTGAAAATGTTGTGGATGCATGACAGAGGTCAGTAGACCACTGACTGCCCAGCTCATCCTTCCCAAGACTGCCAACTTACTGGCTTGAGATGGAAATTTGAGGTGGGACTTTTTCTCCCCTTTTGAGGTGGGACATTTTGCCACAAGTGTATAAGATACACCAACAACACTATTAGAGTATGAGATGACAGACAAGCGGCTACATCGGGTCTCACTCTGGTTTGAGAGAAGAGCTTTTCACTGGGCAGGCGCTATGAACAAGTTCAGCAGCTAAACGTTCCAGTTGCTCACCATGTCGGTGTAGTCACTCGCACTAACAGGCACAGAAACAGCTACAGCTACAGGCACTGGAACCCCGGCGCTCCGGAACAACACTGGAGGCGGGATCAGCTTAGCCGGCACAACCGAGAGCAGACTCCTCCCTTGGCCCTCCCAGATGGCCAGATCCCGTGGCGACAGCAGGAACTTGGCACAGTCCTCGGGGGAAGTAAGGGCAACGTATCGTCCCGCGAGCTTTGAGGCAGCGGCCACTCCGATTCCAACACCGCTGGCGTTGCTATGACAACGTCCTCCAATTCCGCCGTTAGAGACGGCGGTCTCTAACTGGTCGTTGTCGTCGTCAGTGCCCTCGTTGCCGGCGTGGACAATAAAGCAGAGCATGCACGGCCCCTGCAGGAAGCAGTTCCTCTTCTTCTTCTTCCGGTGGTGAAGCTTGCGTGTCCTCTTTTTTAGGCGGTTACCATTTTTGGAGAGAAGATGGCCCATATAGATGACTCACGGAGACTCTGGGGTGAGAGAAAAGGCCATGAAATGGAAGTGTTACCTGACACCTTTTGTTCAAATACATAAGTCTTGTTCAGCCTACACAGCTCCAAATGGAGCTGAAATTGTGCCGAAAACAAAATTGGGCCGATAACCGGCCTATGTCTTGTGCAATAAATTAAATAAGTTATAATAAAAAAATAGGGAACATGATTAGGTTCAGCAGAATTATATAATTTAACTATACTTACTAATGCATTTATCACTAAACCAAGAACGCACTCAAGTTGTTGTTTCCAATGCAAGATGAATGGGCAGAACATAGGAAAGTAAGTGGGCAAAACTAAGCACAATATAACTTATTAGGCAATATTGGTGCATAATAGCATTGTTCTAGAAAAAAAAAAAAAAAATCAATTGAAACTGTTCATTTTGTAAGAACCTCAAGGCACTTGACTAGACCATGGTGCATGTCTGGTCAAACAAATCAACGTTTCCAATAGATTCCCCTCACCTGTTACATACATGGAGATCATATTCACTTCAAGCTACACAGTTACACAGCCTAATCTCTACTATTTAATTAGGAAACATACCATAAAAGAACAAGCACCTCTAAATCTTATTCTCTCCTACTATAAGCGAATTTGTTCTTCACTTACTGGCATAGTCAAACAACTGTGACACTATCTGCGCCTAAATATAATGAAGCAGCTGGTGACCAGTTCCTCTAAATAGAACGCTAACCTTACTGTAAGTTCAATGTTAAAGTCACGTTCCACCATGGCATTAGTTACAACGAACTGGTATAAGGATTTTTATGGCAGAAAAGTATGCCGACTAGCTAATATTATTTTGAGGGTGAAAAACTTCTAAAAAAGCTCTTAGCTAAATCGATTAAGCTGACCTATACAGGCAGCAGGCTATATGGTAGAACAATAATAGCTAGCTAGTATAGTAGTAAAACAGTGGCTAGCCTAGCCAGGGATATTGTAAGCATATATGGCCTAGCTCAGCTGTGCTGAAGACAACTAGCTAGCTCGCTTATTAACTAGTAATCTCTCAACATGTATGCTAGCTGAGGATGCATAGATAGCTAACTTCTACACCGTATTGCTGCTCACCAGTTCACTCTGTGCTTCCCCCCTCCGAACGTCGCTCTCATAATCTGCGTGTGGAACACACGAAAGACCCCAACGTTTAAATGTTAGAAGAAAATAATGTGAAATTGGCAACAGCTCATGGAAGATATCCAAAAAGCTAGTGTTTTGCTGTCTAGGAAAACACTTCCGGACAAAATGTACCTAGAGGAAGACCATAAAGCGAATAACGTTCTGTTATTGGTTGAGTCAAATGTCAGTGTCGACCCTGTATGACCAATCCTGGCTTTAGTCAAATTTAGTTTTGTAAGTTTGCTGATCCGTCCCTCTGCAAAATGCATTCCCACGGTAAAATCCACGTAGTTCTGTCAAAAATGTGCAGCGCAGTCCTGCCCAACCTTTCATAAAGGTCCATCATAGAAATACGTTATTTTATTTGGGTTTACTTCGAAATAATTTTACATCTTGTCATTCATTGTTTTCATTCATTTCGTTGTTCTTTCAATCATTACATTTTACAGTTTACAGTTTTACAATTTCATTCAAAACACGTGAGTTGTTGAACAAAAGTTATGAAAGGTATTCAATGATTTCTCTGATAAAGTTAGATGTTTTTGGAAGACGCCGCTGTCTTTTGTTTCGCTAATATATGACTTTGATAATATAGATCTCTGACGTCATGAACTAAATCAAGAATAACACTGCAGCAGTCAAACGTGTATATATATATAGGGTCTTTTTAAAATATATAAAAGACCCTCTCGAGATCTTTCTCTAGTTGTTTGATTAACTTTTTAATAAAACATGAAACAGGTAAATAACACTTTTAGTTGTTTTTGTACCTGTTTTTAAATAAGCGTCTTTTTGTCAAGTTCCTTGAATGTGTTCAGACTTCTAAAGCCAAACAACCACCCGGAATAACACCCTGAAAATGTAAAACAACCAACCACCCTCGATATTCACTAGCTCTATGTGACCTAAAACCTATTAGCCTACCTAGGTCAATGCCTACATTTGAAAAGTTAGCTATGTGTGTGGTGAAAATAAATACTGCGGGCAATGATCGAAGAGACTTTGTAGGACAGACTGCAGACATAAGTGAGCGTGAATGCGTCTCAACAGGCAACTTCTGACCTGAAGCCAACTTCAACATCAACTCCTAAAATAGCTTGGGACAGGGCGGTCTTGGGAAAATGTAGCTCCCATGAACTGCTGCAATGGCGTCAGATCCACATATAATAACCCAACAAATAACGAAAGATCGTCGAGAGATCAAAAGGCCACCCGTAAACGTTTGTCTTAAGGACGTGGAGGACTGTTTGATTTATGACAGATACGGAGTCTCCGCTCCCTTCAAAGAGTTGTACCAAGACAGGAAAGCAGTCATTATTTTTGTTCGGGTAAGACATATTATGCTACTCAACCTACGTTATAATAACTTTACAAAACATTTATCGTAAATTCAAATGTGTTTGGTATTTGAGCTCTATTCAAAGTTCAAAGTTACGTATTATAAGCCGTAGTTAATAATCTAACGATGCGCTAGCGATGGACACAATTTACTGTTAGCACTGTAAACGAATGTTTTGTACTACACGTTGGAGGATTGAGAGCTTTTCTCGTTTTCACTGTTCAAAGACTGGAGACAACTATATAAATAGGTCTAAAATCACAGTGGTCAGTGTAGGGATATTTTCATAAAATGTTCTTTCACATTAATCAGATGAAGAGTAGACAGAACGTCTCATGTGATCACTTGTATATTATTAATTGGGTGTTAATTTATAAAAATATTTAACCAGGGCTCATATCATCCCAAACAGTCTAATTGTCTTAGATTTTTCCACATTTAATTTTTAAGAGAGAGTGATAAACTGTACTCTTGCTCTGGCTCCACTACTGTTCTCATGGTCAGCACAATGAGTGGTTGTTGTCTCATATTAAGGACAGAACGACCTGTGGCTTGTTCTTGACTCTCCTGGGAAAATCAATATTTCCTAACAGTGTGTTATGGGGCGGATCCCAGAGGGATGGTGACAGATTGGAGAATGATCCATCCAGAAATTAGCATGTTGGGAGGAGACAATAACATTGTCTAACCATACTGTATAAAAGTGTGTTTCCGAAGCTTGGAAGTTGGTTGTTCTTCAGACCAACATGAATTGATTGCTCCGCAGACCAGCTCGGCTTTATTACCTTAATAAAGTGTACTTTTTAATTCACAAACTCCTCGTTTGAAAATGTTGGCGGGAAAGAGGGGAAACATTTTCCATCAGCTTAAAATTCATATAGAAACTCTTTCAACAGAATTTCTTGTGCCACACCTGCAAAGAATATGTGGATGATTTGAGCAGAATACCAGGGGAGGTGCTCAAAGTAAGTAAAACTGACCGTTGTTTTTTTAATCCAGGCTTTTTTCTTTTACGTCTTCATTTAAAATCATTGCAGTATCATTTCTATTTATTTGAGTTACAAATGTTACAATTGCCTGTCTAAACTGATGTGATTAACTTTTATATATTGAATGAAGGAAGCTGGTCTTAGGCTTGTTGTTATTGGACAGTCGTCTCATCATCATATTCAGGTATAGGCATAATCACTATTGCATTAATTTAGTAATATATCATGTCAATAACAGTTGCAAGCTTGTTGTTTGGTATGTGTTGTTCTGTGTCTGACAACTGTTTAATTTTATATGTTTGTCGTAGTCTTTTTGTTCACTGACAAGGTATCCTCATGAAATGTATGTGGACCCAGAGAGATGCATATACAGAAAGCTGGGAATGAATAGAGGAGAGATATCTGTGGGATTAGGTGAGACATTCATTCATGTCGTAAGCAGTCTTTAGTTATGCGCTACATACCAGGTAGTAAACTGGCCATCTGGAGCACCTGGAGAACACACACTGGCAGTGACAGGAAAAGCTAATGTGATCACTGAGAATAAATAAAGGATGGATAAGCACAAAAATGTACATATGGTCTTAGAATACGCAGGACAAGGTGGTAATGTCCCTAGAATCGGATGTTGCAAATGTAGGGAAAGAAACCAACATATTCTACAATGGTGCCACAGCCATGCCTGCTACTACTGCTAGTAAAGAATAGTACAGTACTGTATAGTATACAATGGAGAGGATGTCACAGCACCTGGCCGGGTCAAAAGCTACCAGAAGGTGAAAGAAGAGCTGATTCAGTTAGTGATTGTGAACCTACTACTAGCATGAGCAAAGTGGTATGCGATGATTATGGTGGCGAGGGAGGGGGGGAGGCCAGATAGGATAACGTCAATATTGGGATATAGCTATTAGCTAGATAGCAAATAAATTGAACCTAAATAGGCGTCGTGATTTTTTTTGGTCTTAGGCCGGTTTGAGTCAAAGTCCATCGCAGTTATTTTGGTCTCAGTCCATCACAGAGACCAAAAAACACCTGTATAGAAATAACCTCTTCCACATAAAAATTGTTGTAAAATTCAACATAATTTTTTTTTCTTCTGTGAAGCCCAGCCTAGCCCTCATGTGAAGTCAGGTATGCTGGTGGGTCACATGAAGAGTATTTGGAGGGCTATGACTAGTCCCATCTTTGACTTCCAAGGAGATCCTCGACAGCAAGGAGGAGCTATTATAGCTGGTCCAGGTACCGATGTTGTGCTGTTGTTAATAGTGCTGTGCATTTGATTCACATGTTGTGATAATCTGTATGACAGGGGTATTCAGCTCTGGACTTCGAAGCTAGTTCCACTTTAGTTTTTTTGCAACCCCCTTAATTAGGAACTTACCAGGTGGGTGCAACTACTGATGACATGGAACAGAAAACTGTCAGGCTCTGAACCTCATAGTATGAGTTGAATGCCCCTGCTGTAGCTTTTATGCACCATGTAAATCACTTTTCATTCATGAGTTGATCTCAATTGGAGTTAGTATTACATTTACTGTGAAGATTCTACTATCTATGAGGGTGCAAACGTGTTATTTTACCCCTACAGGCTCAGAGATCCATTTGGCCCATTTTGATATGAATCGTCTGGACCACATGCCAATCAACTGGCTTCTACAGCTGGCGGGAGTACAACAAACACTGGACCTAAGTGATAAGCCAAAGATAATTGTTGTGTAGTGTCTTTTGTGTCATGATGGAACAGTTGTGTTTTGAATATCAATCAATCCAATTTATTTTATAAAGCCCTTTTTACATCAGCAGTTGTCACAAAGTGCTTTTACGAAACACCCAGCCTCAAACTCCAAGGAGCAAACAACAGTAGTGTTGAATTTCAGTGGCTAGGAAAAACTCCCAAAGAAGGCTGAAATTTAGGATGAAACTTAGGGAGGAACCAGGCTCAGAGGGGTGACCAGTCCTCTTCTGGCTGTGCTGGGTGAATATATTAAGAGTCCAAATTGTAATAATTTATAAATGCATGTGGGCTGAGTCCAGAGTCTATTTAAACCTAGTCCAGGTCAGAAGCATGACCAGATGGACAAGGACACGGACATTGGGGGAGAGGTCAGCAGAGGCAGCTGAAATCATCAGGTATCATCTTGATCTGCAATACAACAAAATTGTCCGCCACCCGAGCTTGACACATGTAAAAGATACATGCTTAGTTTGTAACGATTCTGCTGTTATTCTATTCCATAAAAAGTATAGATTTTTACTGCAGCCTCTTTGTCTTTATTGACTTACTTGATTAGACAAGTCGCAGCTTTCCAAAACATCATCACCCCATCAGACATTAGGTCAATTTGCATACGATCATTTTAGCCAATTCACATACAAATAACTACCCGTTCTACCGGAAAACCCATAAAAACTATTTTGGAGAGAAAAAAAATCGGAAAATATAGGTACTTTAAAAAGTATCACATTGTAATAGCATACACTGTTTTTATTAAGGTACGGAACAGCAAATTATATTTTTATCATAGCAGTGGCGAAGGGCAGGCAACCTCGTACGTCACAGAATGGGGTTTCTGAAACTTGCCCCGTTCACAGACGTCACCAGAGGAAAAACTGAACCAGAGCGTAACACTGCGCTTCGGATGACAAGAGCTGGATAGAGGATCAAAATTAAGCACAAAAAGTAGGACAACCGCAGTGCAGACTAGACATCTCGTTGCGCGATTTGGAGATGCTCGAAACGGGTGCATAAAAGCGACAATGAAGCGGAAAAGCGAAAAGAGACGACCCGAGTCGAGGAAAAAGCGCTGTGCGGCTCAGGGAGAGGAGGCGGAGCCAAAGTCAGCTATTTACATTACTGTATCAGGTAAGAGACTGCAGAATGATCCCGTGGTAGCCTACACACACTCTCTCTCTCCCGCTCTCTCTCTCTCTCTCTCTCTCTCTCAGCTAGTAAAAGACTGTGTGCAACCCAGGCCTTGTAGTCTGAATGTAAATTATATGTGTTTGACTGTTAGACAGGCCTACAATAGATTTTTCTGCATTTTTTTTTTATTAAAATGGCGACACCGTCGATTCAAACTAGGCTACATTATCGTTGGGACACCATAGGCTTGTGCGATGTCAGCTTATCAATGCATGTCAGACGCACAAGAATAATGCAAGACGCATGATAGCCCGGTGTGTAAAACCACAGCCGATATGAACAAACCGCAACCTATTGTGCAATATTTAGTTAATACTTTAAAAGCTATCGTTTTATGAGTGTGCTATACATTTGACTGATTATATTGATTGACTCTACACGTGAATGCATATTCTTATGTGAATGTTCGTGGCAGTTCACATTTTACTTTATGCATTTTATTTTTGCTTGTAGGCCTAGTATTTACCAGGAGATGAGGAATCCTTCGTGACGCTCACAATGAAAATATTATATATTTTTCTTTCTGATTCTGAGTGTTGACACTACATTTATTAGCCGGGCAGCACTGAATACATTCTAGCTTGTTCTAATGTACGTATTAGTTCTATCGTTATTTAGATCAGGACATGTTTTTACGGGACATTTTTTGAAATCTATTTTTAGGCCCAATGAGTTTAGGCGTTCGCGTACAGCCCTAAGAAACATTTTGGCAAACCTAACGATCTATCCAGCACTTGGGGACTACGATGAGTGTTCTGTCTAGGCTAAATATACGTTTCTATGAAACGACATAGGCAGCGTTCCAATTAGAATCTCGACAGTCTTCCCATGCAGAACTTTAAAAATCATCTCGTTAGAATGAAGGATGACTGGCTTGTCAATCTTGCAACAATGTAGCATTCCCGTTTCTTTTAACCAATGACGTTACGCGAAAATGTCACATTGTTGCAGTGGGTGGTGCTAACGAGTTTCCTTCAAAACTCGTTTGTTTTTTTTGCACAATACGCTGGCCTGTGGTTCATCTGTAAATCGTGATTTTTGTTACGTCGTGGAACAATTGGAAGATTAAGTTCTAGTGGTGTCGACTTTTAGGCCAATTATGCCTGAATTTGCAAACTGAAAACGCGCGACCAATTATTTTATAGCTGTTGCACAGCAATGCTTTGTACTTTGACAAATATTGGTATAGGTAATTGTTTTTTCATTTAGCATTTTTTTCTGTGGTTTATTTAAAGGACAAAGAGAAGTATTTTGTTTAGCGATGGTATTTTATGTTGGACTGCATAAAAGGTTTGCGTTATTAGTTAAGGACGCATAAAGTAGGAAAGACCGCAAACCAAGCTGTTCTACTTGACTTTTTTAACCTATTGCTGTAGTAAGTCGCTATCATAATGACCGAGGATTATATCATGAGTAAAAGTATTGAATTCATAAAAGGTAAGTACTTTACAGGAAAAAAGCAAACAAACCCTACGGCAGATTATTCCATCGAGACATTTCCGGTGGAAGAGAAATTCAAATTTAAACTGACACGTGATGTATTGGCCAAGTGTTGTTTGATGTGCCAGTAGATCCTCTGTATTCTTTGACGGTCCATTCAATGATATGAACTAAAATTGTTTAGTAATTAAATGAAAGCCCTGCTAGAATATTAGTGATTTAGAAAAGCTTCTTAAACTTTCCTCTTTTTGGTTTTTCAGATCAACTGTATTTTGCCGTACTGCAGCAGAAGATTAAAAGCACAGCGGATAGGCATTGTTTCTGTGTAGACGATGAGCTGTCATATGAAAAGTAAGGGGTCATATGCTAGGCCACTACACAGTCTAAAATGTTGCGGTTACAGTTGGCTAACTTGCATATAACAACTAGAGCTCTAAGTGCATTTACTGTTCTAGTTGTTTTTCTCAGGACATCCTGCCCTTGCAGATAATACAGTGCATCTCAGTCATGGAAAGGGAGTTGATGTTGTGTGCTGATTCTCCTACTGTCTGGGCCCCACTGATATAAGGATGATGTATCGATATGCTCTTTTAGTAAATTACATCTAGACAATTGGTGTACTTCAGATTGCGTATGATGTTCATCTGCACTGAAGACATTTCCCAAACTGTTCTATATGCTCCAGAATGGCATTTCTTCTTTCATTAGGTCTGTATCATGACCCTAGGCCTGTTTATCCAAGCTGTTGATGGATCTACAAGTCTCTAATGAAACCTTGCCGTAACTGTCCAACCTGTGTGCCTTGTCTCCTGTCATCCAGCTTCTATGCAGACTTTGGCCCGCTCAACCTGGCCATGTTTTATCGCTTCTGCTGCAAGCTCACTAAAAAACTCAAGGTAAAGAAACTCCCTAACCATACCGACACACACACACACACACACACGCGCCAAACTGATCAGAATTGGGTAATGTTTGTATTTTTGTCTGAAGTTGGCAGGGGTTTAAACTCATTAATGCATGAAATGTATCATTCTATTTTCAATACTCATTAAAGGCCACAGCATTGATTAGGGTCTGATTTTGACCTCTAGGCAAATATGCCAGTATGTTGCCATTTTAAGCAAAGGTCTGCAGGTATTCTTTTTGCAAGGGTTTTAATGAAGAATGTAGCTGATGGCTACTAGCCACTTAAAGGTAACCTTAATAAAAATCGTCTAGCATTGGATCCATACATTTTAGTGATCATAACTATGTTGCTCTGAAAAATCCAGAGCTTCCTGAAGCTTCTGCACATGGGCATCACTCTATTTGCATGTTTCTTCTCTACAGAGGAGTGTGTGGGCACGTCTCGTATGAATGGCGTTCATATACTAAAGTTAGATCAAAGCACAATCGTTGTCTGCAAGATAACATAGGGATCACAATATTCTACATAATAATGTCACTAAGACAAAAACAGCCCTGTAATCTTAAATCCACCATGGTTCTACATGATTTGGACAAGGATGCTCGTAGAGAACATTATCAGTGATCTCTAGAGACTATGCTCACTTGAAACACAATCTCCTTTCATCTAAATATACCATACTGACATTGTAAATATATACATGTGTATTATAAATTCACAGCAAATCTTCTATGCTCTCTTGGTTGTTTTGGGAGTTTGGCTGTTATAGTTATGTTTTTATTTTGCCTGGAACACGCTTTGCTTATATTTTTGTCTTACATTAATGCTACACTGTGTTATTCTATTTGTATAATATTCTGATCATTATCTTATTTGACTGGTTTCAAGCCTGAGTAGGGAACAAAAGCATTTGAGAATGTGATCAGCAATTTGGGAGAAGCTTCTAGTCTAATAAAAATAACCTCAATAATCCTTTTGCTGCTCGCTGATGAAGTATCGATGCCATTCCTCTAACATTGTAGTGTGTACAGACGTTAAGCCGGAACATTTGAATGTTGTGGGAGGCAAAGCAAATGTCTTGAGAGACTAGGAGCATTCTGTTCAGAGATGTCTCAGCCAACTCCCTGGCACTGACTTCATATAGCAAGTCTTGCTGTGTTTACGTGGGACAATGTGCTTGAATGGAAAATGTATTAATGCCTTTCATTGGTTAGTGTGTTGTCAACTCATTCTGCACTTAACCTTTAGTTGTCCGGATGGTTCTCTTGTGTTGTACAGAACTGTAACCTAAGGTAATTGTGCTACTTTGTTGCCTTTTCTCCATATCTGGAGCAGTCAATTACTCTTGCGAAGAAGAAGATTGTCTTCTACACCTGTGGAGACCAAAAGAAACAAGCCAATGCTGCCTATCTTATAGGTTCATATGCAGTAAGTACATCTCACTCAGCAGGGAAGTAATACATATTGAAGGTGTGAAACCATGACTAATTTTTATATTTATGGCGTACTGAAGTGACTATTATAATGTGGATGCTGGGCAATTCCATGGTAATCAAGCAACACCTTTTTTTTTTTTTTTATGCAAGTATAATTAATTTAATAGAAAAAATCAGTACCAGGGTGCTGGAAACAGGATGTCTGTGTTTTAAAATATATTTATTGTCCTCGGGCTTGTGTGTTTGATGTGGTTATGAAAATGACTTTCCAGTGGAGATCTATTACTACTTGGGGTTAAATTTGCTATACAATTTGATGCACAAGAAATGACTTTCCAGTAATGACCCATTACTTATTCTGGTGACACGATGGCCAATGTCTAGCTGTTGTTCGGAGATATAATATGTCTATCTTTATGTGCAATTTGTAGTTTATTCTTGCAATAGTTTACCCGCGTTGCATTTGCAAGCTGTCGGTTGGTCAGCGGGTGCAAAGATGAGAGGGCGCATTTATTAAAAACGTTGGATAGAAACACGTAATAATGCTCCCTGCGTGTGAACTGTCCATCATCCAATACTTTTTATCCCTGAAATGGTAATGTGCTTTAAGCCCCACTTTGAAAATATGCACCTTTCTGCACCTTGTCTAAAACTCATAAGACATTCTGCTACTTGTGAAGATAAATGAGCCATACAACTTGATGCACAAGGAATGCCTCTAACTGTTTACACTGAAAGTTGTTGAACGTTGCTGCAGTTATTTTTTGTTTTACCTGCATGAATGGCAGTGTCCAGTTGTTCTCCAATAATACTGACCAGTGTTTGTTTGCATTAAGGTAATGCATCTACAGATGATGCCAGAGGAAGCCTACAGTCTCCTGGTGTCCAGAAACTCTACCTACTTACCCTTCAGGTACACAACCACACACAGATAATTTATAGAGAGAGGGCCTCCTAAGTACATATTAGAACATTGTCCCACAATTGACCAGTATGAAATTAAGCTTTTGTTATCCTGTCTGGAGCCTTTTATTCAACAGAACTTAGTCCTTATGTATGTGGTTTTAATACTTTTTCAAACAAGTGATGGATTTGAACTGTTTTGAAATGTGTGTGTGTATATATATATATATATATATATATTTTTTTTTTTCTTTACACAGAGATGCCTCTTTTGGAACCTGTATGTACCATCTAAATATTCTAGACTGCCTGCGTGCCATATACAAGGTATTCATACTGACATTATTCTATCAAGTTAATTTGCACCAGCACATCAATATAATTGCTGATAGTTCCTTTAACTCTGACTGCAGGCTCTGCAGTTTGGCTGGCTTGATTTCTCCCAGTTTAATGTGGAGGAATACGAATATTACGAGGTAAGTCAAATCGCTACAACACATTTGAATTGCCTGACCACTCAAACGCAATCCTCTGCTGCACTGTCGTCTGTTGTATATCTGAGACCCCATTGCATGTGTTTTGGTGAGATCAAAATAAGACATTTCTCTGGGTGTTGTGTAGCGTTTGACCTGTGCAAGGAAACACACAGCTTGTTTAACCACACATAAGAGATTAACTTCAGTATGTCCATGTATTTGTTCCAGAGAGCAGAAAATGGGGATTTTAACTGGATAATTCCGGGGAAATTCCTAGCGTTCAGTGGTCCTCATCCAAAAAGCAAAATAGAGAACGGTAGGTTAAACACTCAAGTTAGGCTACCACATTTAGATATTTTCCCAACTCCAAGTGGCCAATAATGAAGTATGTTACACTCTGTAACCTGTATTTGCAAAAGATATATTGAAATCATGCAACATGTCAGTGGCAGATGTTTCCTGGAGTGAATGTTATTTAAATGTTTTAAAGTAAACAATGTTTTGAAATGTGAGTTATTTGTACCTCAACACTGTATTCTCTGTCCAGGTTACCCTCTGCATGCTCCGGAGGCCTACTTTCCTTACTTCAGGAAACACAATATCACAACCATTGTCCGTCTGAACAAAAAGATGTACGACGCCAAGCGCTTCACAGACATGGGCTTTGAGCACCACGACCTGTTTTTCGTGGACGGGAGCACACCGAATGACTCCATTGTCAGGAAGTTTCTCAATATCTGTGAGAACGCGGACGGGGCAATAGCTGTTCACTGTAAAGGTACATAACCCTTTCTCACATCAAACTTAGTATTTAGTTGAGTGGTGGCCATATTTGAGGCTATCTTTTATTACACCTGCTAGCCTCAATTCCAAATGAATGGCAATGATTGGACTAAGATTTGCAACATGCTGCGTTTCATCATATTTATGTCAAACTGATCCCAGCGGGTTTTTTCCAGCGGGTCTGGGTCGAACAGGCACACTAATAGGCTGCTATATGATGAAGCACTACCGACTGACTGCGGCCGAGGCCATTGCCTGGATGAGGATCTGCCGGCCCGGATCGGTCATTGGACCGCAGCAGAACTTTGTGGAAGGGTATGTCTGGATTCATTTTGTGAAGATGTGTATTACTGGTTCCGACCTAGCACTAATGCACTGGGTTCAATTTTAGTGTTCCTTTTAAAAAATATTTACCTCTTAGATTATGTATCAAGTTTCCAATTTGTTTTTAGTTACATGACCTGAAATGCTGTTTTTTACATGATGGCACAGTAAGCAGGCCAGCCTGTGGTTGGAGGGAGACATGTTCCGAGAGAAAATTAACAAGCAGGAAAACGGAAAGCTAGCAGTAACTAGGATCCTGTCAGGGGTCGATGATATCACTATCAACGGTAGCAACAAGAACAGGACGACCAGGAAAGAAGAGGAAGAATTGGTGAGATCTTTTACAAGCGTCTTGTCTGGTTACTTTGTGAGCAGGTTGACTGAGAGAATGAAGGGTGAGAAGAATGTGCAGTTGGATTTCTTTTTTATCCACTTTTTCATCTCCCTCAGTATAATGATGATGAGGAGCGGAATGGCATCACGCAGGGAGATAAACTGCGAGCCTTGAAGAGCAAGAGACAAGCCAGAGCATCCACAGGCTCCCTATCGTAAGTCCCCATCGGACTTCAACTCCCACCATGCATTACACAGGCTTGTTTCAGGCTACTGAAATAAGTGCACTCCTCCTCCAGTCTTCTGCGGTTAGTCAACTATTTCAATTGGTCTATTTAGTGTCCAGAAATGTTCAACTTGTAAGTGGGGGTGGGAGAATCAAGGTCTGTGCGGCTCACATCCAAGTCATCAAATGTCGTGTAGAAGACGTTAAGGCTTCTTTAGGATAATGAAATGCTTCCGTAGTTTGACATTGTCGTAGGGTCTCCTTTTCCACGTCATGCTTACCCATTCATTCTTCAGTAACATGGCTTTGCTTTTAGCCTAGTCATGGTTGGCCTGTTACAGGTGTCTACTATGGGTTCTGGATGGGTGTTGGGGTTGATTGGAGATTAGCTGTAATGATCTCACTATAGTCATCAGCTTGTGGATTTAGTTGGTGCTATTTTGTTTTTGTAGTCACCATGGCTTTTCCATTAGCATTAAAAGCAGCCCAAATGGGCTGGTCAAACAGTACCATTTCAATGAGCACCAGAGTTACCACTTTAATAAGCACATCCAGAGAGTCCATATGAGAATGTTCTGGTTGTGGGAACATGGAGAATTTGTAGACATGTGCTGTTATCCCGTGGCAGGCAGGTGGTAGGACACTGCTGGAGCCTCGTAGGCTCTGTGTGGCCAGAGTGCTGCCTCCAGTGTCTGCCTTTCACAATGTAGCAGAGAGCCAGAGAGAGAACAGAAGAGAGGGGAAAGACACAGTGTGAGAACAGACACAGAGAGGAAGTGAGGTTTTGTATCACCAAGGTAAGTGCATGTCACTTCCTGTCTGACTAGCCTACTCTTTCTGTTTAAAGTGGTTGCCATGCCAGTGGATGTATGGCTTTGAGAGACTAGTACAATGAGGTATAAAATGGATAGATAAGGAAATGAATGATTTTGGTGAAGCGCTCGGGCACATGCTGCTTTGATATGCAGGCTAGTAAGGGTGAGCATCTGTAGACAGGATTCGGAGGACTCCTTGTTCTGTTGACTGAGGCATCTGCTGAACAGAATAAAGTGGTCTCTCCATCGGCCTTTGTGGGTACGGAAACATGCTATGGTATTTGCTGCGTATTGCAGCCTAAACTTTACACTCCAATTAAAGTCAATCCTTACTACCATTGTTTTCCTCTGTCAAAGGGACTGATGTGCATCATTTGATTGGGCATGTGGGATCTATTGGCTCCTATGCATGACTAAAAGCATGAATTAAACCTTCAAACATGCATGGCCTCAGTACTGTATGTAACAATGTGTGTAAAATCTTGTTGGGCCGACTTGAATTTAAAATGTGTTTCCTTCATTTTGTTTGTGACTGGGTTAGTGTTTGACAACTGTCTGAGTCTTGCTTTTTCCTGCTTAGAAATCTTATGTTTTCTACTAAACCAAACCCACATTCATCTAAGAGGAATCCCTGACATCTAAGGTTCAAGCATTATAGTCGTCTTGTATCTCCCTATCATGTCTTTGGTATGCTATTGCTGCATACTGTATTTCACAGTTCTGTCCACCGTACTCTTATCTGCCACAGGTGCAGCTTGTCAGATTATTTTAGATTCCAGTGTCCTTTATACGTGATTGATAAATGTTCTTTGTGTTTACCGTGAGAGCCATCCTCTAGACACCGTTTGGTTTTTGAACACGTGTATGACTTGTTATGTCTGATGTATAGTGAGGGTTTTTTCTTTCCTTTCCAAAAAAGTTGAAAAGGTACCTTTTTAGTGAGGAATGTGAATTTGCACTGGTCTCTTAATTCTAACCCTTCTGTTCCTCGCTTGAAACCTTCTTTTCCAACTTTTTTGGAAAGGAAAAAGTTGCAGTGGTCTAAATTTTTTTCAGAACTTTATGAGGGTGTATATGTTTGTCTATAAAGGCATTCCCAGTTGAAGTCAGTCTTTTAAGGAAACTGGAGGCAAGCTTAAATG
Source organism: Esox niger (assembly GCA_016801105.1). Classification (NCBI taxonomy): domain Eukaryota; kingdom Metazoa; phylum Chordata; class Actinopteri; order Esociformes; family Esocidae; genus Esox; species Esox niger. The sequence goes on from JACXGJ010005375.1 coordinate 23,837, forward strand.
TTTAGTTAATGATTACCAATTTCTAACAACTCTTGGGCTGATGCCAGTGCCGGTAATGAAGATAGCAGATTGAAGGCCCTAACCTTTTTTGGTTCTTTCTCTGGGGTCTGTTTGTGTAAAACATAAAAAAATTATACATTTGAAAAATATATGAATGTATGGCATTTGGGCTAATATCACTAATACCATGGTAATAAACAGAAAATATGACATGTAGGTGTTCCTGAGAGGTCTATCTCTTCAATTGGTCATAGTAGCTAATTGCTCCAAAAGTTTAAAAGCTAGAGTCAAATAGGTTGTAGTGAGATGGAAAGCAATTTTTTCTTTGTGAAAATAAGATACCAGGTAGCTTAGCAATAGAAGATTGGTCCTGTAAATAGAAGGTTGCCTGTTTCAGTCCCTGGTCTGACAGGGCTGGGTTGACCTGTGAAAATGTCAGCATGCCTTTAAGGAAGGCACTTACCTTTTTAAATGGCCATTGTAGTTCCAGATACGTTTCTGAAAAATGGCAAGATTTTAAATGGAAAACATTGCAGGTACGCTCTGAAAGAGAATTTGGCCTTGCTTCTTTTACCCTTGTCCAGTTAATGAGTTTCTAGCCTAGGGGCCTAACTGCATTTAATAATTCCACTTTGTTGCCATGTCAATTGAGATGACTAGTCTGCTAAAGTGGTACGGGCCTGGCACTCCGGCATAAGGCTCCAGGTTAGTGGATGAGCAGGACTCTGGCAGGGGCATTGCTGTTGCTTAAGCCTGACCCAGTCTTGGTGGAAAAGACGGGGTCCCTCCTCACCGGACGTCTCTCGTCTGTCCTTCCTTTCTGTCGATGTTTTTGTTTGTTCTCTTTGTCGGATGTTTTCCCTTTTCTTCTTTTAGATGGTTGGCAGCCATGCTGCTGTGGTCCCTGTGTAGCCTTGCCCTGTGGTGGATTGTGTATGGCTTCCCTTCACCCCTCCTGCATTTCTGTATAGACGCCTTAGGATTTCCCTGAGCTCTCCTGCCCATCCGTCCCCCAAAACCCTTCCCCCTTCTGGAGTCTAACTGAGAATGCTGTAAGTGTCCCCCCCCTCACCTTATTGTCCCCCCCTTTCCCTGCCTCGAGGAACCATCCTGATCTCGCCAGCTCTCATTCAGTTTGGCTGTGTGCTGGCGAGATCATGGTGGGTTTAAATAACTAACCCTTTCAAAAGGAGTTAATGTGCCTCTTCCCACACTCATGTCCTTGTTTACACTTCTAAAACTCCTTCCCAGTTCTGTTGCTTGTCACGCTGGTGGCAGATGAGAGTAGCCATCGTGTTTCTGGGATTTACTTTAGTTTCGATATCTTCCTTCAAACAGTGAAAGAAAATATCCACACCTGTTGTTTTTTTTCCACTCCTTGAATTATTTTTAGAACTCCTTTACCTGTAGCACTAAATCTACTTAGACAATCCAAATCACTCACACCACAGGCTGCTTATTTGACCTCAGGCAAGCCTCCAGTACCTGAGTAACCAGTGAAGTGCTGTCAGTTTCGCAAAGCTTTTCATCAGTGTCTAGTTCCTCTGAGGATGAATGTTGCTTTCATTGTATTACCAGTCATTGGTTTCTGAAAACATCTTAGAATGTTCTGAATGTGGCTGCTGCTTGTTTCCATCTCTAGACTGGATGTGTTTAATCTCTTCCTGGCTTTCTCCATTCTTTAGTGTTGGTGGTATAATGTGCTATTTTTTTGTGTCTTTACAGACAAGAGGAAAACAAGATTCATACCAGGTCGTCAAGGTATAGTATTTGAAAGCTTACTGTGTGTGACTCGTTCACTCTGCACACTCCTGTCAGCAGTACGCATATTTCTCACAAGAGTTGCGCCCAGCCTAGTTTGAGAGACTGCCGGGCAGGGAGCAGCAGCTCCCCAACAGCTGTGTGTTATGTGAACCATCACACACCAACAGAGTAGGAAAGCATTATGAAAGATTAGGCTATCTACCAGTAATTTTGAAAGAAAATATGGTTACGCATAACCATATTTTTTTAAGTGCCTTCTTCAAAATACAATGAAATGGCCTTGAGGCTTTCTCCATTTAATGTAAGACACAACAACCACTGAATAAATAACTTTTCAACATTAAGTGCCGACAATGATATTAACCTGCATAAATGATAGTTTGCAGAAAAACCCCTGCCACCTCTCAGAATTCCTGTCTTCTGAAATGGCTGTGTAAAATGTACATGCCAACATAAACAGGATAACCATTTTCCAGTGTAAATGGGGACAATGTAAACATGGCAGTTTTTCATGGAAAATACCCCAAATCCTATGTGTAATGGTTAGGGCTCCACAATTAATTGCAATATAATAAAAATTTGCAATATTGGCATGTGTAATCTCCAAAATAGGTGAACGCTATGCACTGCACACGAGACAACGGCCATGCACCATACGTCCGTCATTTTGTTTCTTGCGGCTGCTATAGTTATTCTGTAGATTACTTAAATACATGGACTAATTTGGTTAAAATATTTGATGGTTTTTCAATGTTCATTTGAGTTAACACTGCAACTGCTAGTAAAGACTTCTGCTTAGTGAGTGGCACCTGGATATTGTCCCACATACACAAACCGCATGGTTATGAAACATTTCGGCTTCAATGTCTGTGCCTACAAACAAACCTAATATGGAGGATAATATACCTCAAGGGTTAAACCAATAGTTAAACCAATAGTTAAACCAATAGTTAAACCAATAGTTAAACCAATAGTTAAACCAATAGTTAAACCAATAGTTAAACCAATAGTTAAACCAATAGTTTGACACAGGCTGCACATTCAAATTGGTATTAAGTGTAAAATGGGAAACACTGAACTTGAACTTGATTTTTATTCAGTTTAATGGCGAGCTATGATCTCTATTTTTAAGTGAGATTATCTGCGTTGTTTACATCCATGTTTGAAAAACGGGAATCATAACCGTAATTGAAATATTTGTCAAAGAAATGGCGATTCAATATTTTATCCAACTCGTGCAGCCTTAGTAATGGATATAACTTATCTTTAAGTGTGTGTTCCATTTGTTCCAGGATTCTCCTTCTGTCCAGTGGACAGAGCTGTAAGGCAGGGGTAAACCCCTCCCATCTCCCTGATGACAACAGGAAGAGAACCAGAACCTCACTGCCAGCCAACAGTGTGGGAGGCAGGTTAGTGGCCACGTCTCCAATGAGCCATTCTAGAGATTTCAAACAACAACTTGTATTGATGTCAGGCAATGTTTTATGTGATGAAAGTCTGTATGTATGTAACAGTATTAGTTTGTGGATACTCCCATGCACTGCGTTTCCAAGGCATTTGACTGTTGGAATCCTAAGAAGATAGATGGAGACATAGGGGTGAATGCTAGTGATTAAACCCGGGTCTCAGGGAGGAGCCTGATCTGTGTATGAAGCTCCGCATTGAGGGCATGTGTAACTGCAGTTGGATTTGGCCCAAGGAAGTCTGATCGGTGATAGAAATGGGATCTTGAACATTGTATTTGTTAGCTGAGATATTCTAAACAATTTAAAAAGTTCCAGTCACTCCGTCACACAGCAAAGAGGTGTGTGTTAAACTCAACCAAACAAGCTGTGGCCATAAATGGTTCCATTATAACTCCATTTACCCCTTCCCTTCTCTCAGCTCCCTGTGCCACTCCAGACTAGCCAGATCTCTAGGCAGCATGCATGTTGTGGCCAGCGACAGAGATGCACTGTGCCATGAGCTCAGTGGCGGCCAAAGACACACAGTCAACGCAAGCGGCCCCATCAGCACAGACAACCTGCCCAACCTAAACATACCGCAGGCCCCTCAGAAGGCAAGACCCCCTAGCCCCTCCTCTACCCCTTTCTGTGGGCCCGACAACTCCCTTTACCGATACATGGAAAGGGGTCTTCCTAACTGGACATTTGCATTTCATAAGCGAATGCTATTTCAAGCTCCCTTCGACAAACAAGCGTAAACACTTTCTCCAACTCTTTCCCCTACCTATGACCCCTTGCATGTTCTGTTGGAATTAATGATTCCGGAGCATGATTGGCAGACGCTTCTCTGGCCTTGACTGCTCACAGTTTCTCCTTGCTTTCAGACACTGACAATCTGCTATTGGCCGTTTTGATTCTGCCGTAATGAATCAATGGAGAATCGCGTAACTCTTTAATTTCTCTTCCCGCCTTATTTCTGTTTAATTTCCCTCCTAACAGACGTACTGTGTCCAGAGGACGGAAAGCTCGATGTTCTTTACAATCAATACGCTTTACGAGACTATGGTATCTATTTCCCTTTGCTATCTCCTTTCATTGTCTTCCCTGTTCTATGCTGTTGTTTGTGTGCAAGACGTATCTCAGTCGATCCCTTTTGCTTAACTGCCTACATGTCTCAAATTCTTTTAAAAGATTGGAATATACAGGCTGCAAGTGTTGCTCTTCTGTAACCTCTATAGTATTTTAATCAATTGAAGTGGTATTGTGATGCATGCATGTGTACTTCCTCTCTGCCTGGGTCTAACTGTGCTTTTTGTCCTCAGTCACTCCATACCCAAAGCTAGAGCTCCTCTACTTCGCTAAGCCTGGGGTCTGGATTTCTAACGGAGATCTACAGATGTCCAGTCTACCTTCATGTCCTGCAAATGTAGTCTTTATTTTTATTGTATTTTTTTTTTTAGAGTGAGGTGGTTTATTTAACTGCCGATCAAGAATGAGTTATATGAAATTGACTGTGAATGGAAAGTGATCAGATGTGAATCATGTCTAGTTAGTTTGGAATGAATTTGCCAACATATTTTTTTAAGTGCCCCACTAGTCCTGAACATTAGTAGTGGGGATATAGTGCCATCTCTAATGTACTGTACATACTTGTCTGTTTACACCTTAGTAGGAGGTTGGTATTGTGATCCAGACAGATCCTGAACCAATAGACTGTTCGTCTGCTTGTTGGTTTTGTTCCCACTGAGCTAGGCACTGCCCAGTTAAAATATTTTTTTCTTTGTTCGATATGTATCAGTTCATGGCCAGTTGTTTGGAAGTTAATGTGTTTTGTAGATTCAGTATTTTGGGGAAATCCAGTGAGAAGTCAACCCTCTTGAACAAGCTCAATGTCTGTGCAGGGGATGTGTTCTTCTGGGGAAATATTTCAAAATGTTTCAGAGAGAAATCTAAACTAATTCAATGCCACAGATGTTTCTTCCACTTAGTACATTTTCATTCAGACTGTATCTCTATTATGGATGTTGTTTCAATTAATAGACCCCAGCTCTTTCATTCTCTAGTAAAGCTTCTATTTAGTTGTCTTATATAGTTTAGCTGCTGTATGCCAACTGTTACTGTAAATAAGTCAACATTTGATATTCTGAAGGAAAAATGTAATTTTTACTTTGTAAATATTTTTGTACTTGTAATGATGAATCATACTAACAGATAATAATCAGTCTTACATACCAAATGTTCCCTAATGGGACCTTATGTCATTAATGATTATCGTTCACTAAAGATCTGCTCAGAGCACATGAAATACACCAGCCTTTTAAAATAAAATGCCACTATACTGAACATTGTCACGTTTTTTTGTTTAAGTCCTGCACATGTGCAACAGAGATGCATAAAATTGTGGTAATGGAAACCCTTTGATACAAGCTTTTTACTTTTGCTACAAGTTTAACAGTTTATTGGGGTAGATTAGAACAATTGACCAGCTGCTAAATTGTTGATGGCCACAAGAATACATTGCTCAAAGTGTTGTGGTGAATTATCTTGTTCTGAGCTGTTCTTATATTCAGTGTGCAGTTGTTGGGTTAAATCTGTGAAGACACTACTGAGGGTCACTGGATACCGCTGTATCTAACCAGGGTGTACTCATTCTACCAAGCAAAACGTTTTTAGTTGCAAAATCGAACGTCAGAGTATAATATACATTGTTTACAATTCTCATTCCATGCTTTCACTTTTCAGGCATGAGTGAGCATAGACCTGCTCACCTGTTGAGGGAGTTGGCCTTGCAACTTTGGGTGGGCTAGCTACACGTAGACTCTAAGACGTTAATAGAGGAGCCCCCCCCTCCCCACATTACGCAACTCGCGAGATTTTGTTCCGATATTAACCTGGTGAAAGGTTACCGCGCACGCCGGTGATTTAATCTTAAACTGCTTATTCTAAGTGGGAATACAATAACGCAGTATATATGCATGCGAAATAGGGGCATTTGTACCAAGAATAAAAATGCCTTATTTCTCAAATTATTTTCTACTCTTCTAAAATGTACAACGGCCGTTTTATGGTCTCTGACGAACAAAATGGGCTATTCTATCTTTTAAAAGGCTCACTAAGTACTGTATTGAGGAACCACTAGGTTAAGATTAAATGCCTGACTTGCCATTGTTTCAGTATCGTTTCCTCTGGTTGTTTGATTACGTAACTTCGCCGTCTTTTTACCATCCCTTTAAATAGTTAAAAAAATATATATTAATATATAAGAAGGCGGTTGCATGCGCGGGAGAGGCTTTTGATCCGCAGTAAACCAATCACAGTCCACTGTAAAAATGAAACGCCTTTTTTTGCCATTGGTTGAAACATAACAGCATTTCCAGCGGTTGAATTTGCGTTATCCACATTTGTTCCGTTCGCTGTCAATCTGTAAAGGCGCGTTACAGAATGTTTTAAAGTAATTGGATGAAACATATCAACCAATGAGCATACTTTGAATGTTCTGACGATGACCATTGGTTACGGTGTTGCGCTCGTTCGGTTTACCTCATGCTTTGGCTCTTGTAATAGGTTATTTCCCATACATGTGGTAAGAGGATTTAATTTCTCTTCAACTGATTTGTCAAATGAACCGCGGAGGCGCGATTTGCAACGCGGGAAATATTTACGGAATTAGGACATTCACTGTATCCACATTGACAGTGAGAACATCGGACCTTATTATTTTTTTTTTATTAATACCTATTTTTGCTATTGTTAACAAGGAAGTGTGGCGCGGTTTTCAACGTCATTGGAAATGAATAATATTTTTACTCCTGACTGAATAGCTGCATTTTTTGTAGGACACCAAGTCTGCGTTACCACATTTCTCTGCTAGAAGCTACTTCATAGCAAAGCTGGCTAAACTCATTTAGCCTGTATTTGGATGACTAGTGATATCTGAGCACTGTAATATATTTGATATTTTATCAGCTTTAAACACTGACGTTTTTCATCTCAACGATGGCGGAGAGCAAGCACCCTCAAGTCATTTTTTGCAACGACTCCCCAAAGAGGGTCCTGGTTTCAGTGATCAAGACCACCCCGATCAAGCCCAGGAAGAGCGAGTGTCTAATGCCAACCAGCCCCGGATTCAGCGACTTCATGGTCTACCCGTGGAGGTGGGGGGAAAATGCCCATAATGTGAGCCTTAGCCCGGGCTCGATAAATGGGGCTGCCTCACCTACTGGGACCAACACCGCCAGCGAGGCAGAGGCAGACCTTGCTTCCTCCTCGGATCAAATGAAGGTAGGATGAGTTGGTTGTCGTTTAACCGAATAGCATGGCGTTGAAGTCCTAGCTAGAATGACATTGTAACCGCCTCGATATTACCTTTTACTAACATGACCTACAAGTGTTATGACGTTAAACTGAAGAATGAACGTTTGCATGTAACGCATTTGTGTGTATTAAATACTTTTTGTATGAATGATACTAAGATTGTTACATTGTTTCAAATTATATTAACTGAAAAGTCTAAGCCAGTTAAGTTACATTTCGTCTATACTAATTCATTGAATGATGCAATCTAGAAGCAATCTTATTAGTTTTCCTAAGTTTAAAAAAGTTCGTATATTTGTCAGAGTGCTTGCAACAAACATACAGTTATTATGAATGAGAAAGCTGTTAGGAAAATGGCATTTAGGAAAACGCCCGCGCTCACGGAGTGACAGGATGGATTTTAAAACCCAGTAACTTCCTACTGTAGCAGCTGTCATTCATGACGTCGCCTCGCGCGCCAAAAAATTTACCGGATGTGCATGAAATGAAGAAATGTATGCAGCATGCTACAGTGTAGAAAGATCGCATGTAGTACTGTCTGGCATCATTAATTTAACTGTAGCAAAGTAAGAAATATTTGGCAAAGATCAAGAAGTTGATTTGGAAAAACACACCCCTGTGTAATTGTAAGCATACAATTAATATTCGTTATATTAAGCATTTCATTGAGCATTACTGCTAAGAGGAAAACAGCGTTCCTTTCAAAATGCAGACCCAAGCCTACATTTAGAAAGGCAGAAATATATTTATGACACTCTAGGTGACTTTTTCCAATTTGTTTCCAGGACAGTATTCGTCGTGGCCGCCCACGTGCTGACACTGTCCGTGAGTTAATCAACGAAGGAGAGAGCTCCTCCAGCCGCATTCGCTGTAATATCTGCAACCGTGTGTTCCCCAGAGAGAAATCTCTACAGGCCCACAAGAGAACACACACAGGTGAGAGCAGAGTTCAGATTCCCTGACACCCAGCTGACTCGGACAACATGTCGTTCCCTGAGTTACGGCCTGCTTTAGGGTCAACACCAATACTGCTTCCTTTTATTGGCAGACAAATGAGAAACCAGAACAAGGTAATGACTCTGTTCTCTCTCAGGGGAGAGGCCATATCCCTGTGACTACCCAGACTGTGGCAAGGCTTTTGTCCAGAGTGGCCAGCTAAAGACCCACCAGCGCCTTCACACTGGAGAGAAACCCTTTGTGTGCTCTGAGAAAGGTGAGCACACAGCTAGTTCCTCCATTTCGCGACCATATTTGAAGTGCCTTTACACTTCAAGTATGGTCGCCCTAACATACCTGTAGTCACAAGTATGTTAGGGCAGGGAGAGATCTAAAACATGCAGGGCAGGGGGGTGTCCAGGAGCAGGGTTGAGAAACCCTGACACAGGTGTTGCCTTGAGACCTTTTCATTAAGATTGAATGCCCACCGATAGCAAAAGCCAAGCCACTAAACACGGGTCACTTTTTTTCCTCAGCCTGCAGCAGTCGCTTTACCCACGCTAACCGACACTGCCCAAAGCACCCATATGCCCGTTTGAAGAGAGAGGACCCCAAAGAGGGACCCGGCAAGGCCCAGGCTGTGGACAATCAGGCTGTGGCAGAATGGCTGGCAAAGTAAGTGGCTGTTCAAGGAGGACTGGCTGGCAAATACTACAATAACTAGTAGAGCCGTAATTCAGTCTCTCTGCTGTTCTTCACACCGGTACTCACCGTTTCACCCGGTTGTCTGTCTCTGTGGCACCAGGTACTGGCAGACCCGTGAGCAGCGTGCCCCTGTGCCCGCCAAGGGAAAACCCCAGGGCAAGGACGGGATGGAGGACCAGGAGCAGCAAGATCCCCGGGAGTTCGTCCAATCAGACGACGACGAAGTGGAGGAGCCAATGGAGGATGAGAAGGGAAGCGGGGGCGGGGCCGCCAGGAGGCGCCTCCAAGAGCAACGGGAACGTCTCCACGGTGCCCTGGCGCTCATCGAGTTGGCTAATAACCTGTCTGGCTGAAAACCTGCCCACGTCCTTGTCCCCAAACCCCTCCCCCTGTCAGTCCCTGTCTGCCTCCCTGTGCAGTGTGCTCTGGATAGACGTTTGCCTGTAAGGAAACACAGCTAGGATCCGCTTACCCTCCAAAAATACTTAACCATTTAAGGGGAACGGGGGGACACCAGGCCGACCTTAGATTCTTATCAGTCGGGGGGGGAGTCCTTCTCCAAGTGCCGTATGGGGCAGGCACAATCTAAAAGCACCTTATTCAGCTTCCAATTGTATCCTTTATAGGCTGCTATGATTGTAGATCAATATATGAAGAATGTTTACTCTCCACTGGCTTCAAAAGACAGTTAGAGGGTACTTTAATGTTTGGTTTTGTTTGCACTTTGGTAGTAACGAGTTATTTGTCATGTCTTTTTACTTTTGGAATTAGGTATATTGTGTATGTGTGGGTTTGCAAGTTTTTATAATGGATTCATATGTGGATTTAGCTCAGATGGAAAGACTTCTACAGGGTGCATTCAGATCAGTGCAGATGATTGGAAGTGGTCACTGTAGGGACTGGACATGACTATTGAGATTGTTTGGAGAAGTGGTCATTGCAAGCCTAATCTAGAGTAGAAGCTAGGCGCAAGCTTTATAAAGGATCCAAGCTCCAACACTTCCCTGTCAAACGTATCACAGCCGCGGCCTATAGCTCCGACCCAGGATCCAGCTCTGGTCCCATAGTCACCGATGGAGTAGACTTGGTTCCATCGCCGCTCTTAAAACCCTGATTCAAACGACCGTACTCTCATTCAGACCATAGGCATGAGTCAGGTGTGGTAATGCTGGCCTGGAGACAAACGTGTGTCCACGTCTGGCCTGAACTTGGCCATCCCTGTTCAAACCAAATCACATTGCCAGACGGAAGGAGATGTAGAATGTAAAATGTTGTCATCTTTTATATTAAAAGATGTTAACTGATTGGAGATATACCCATACTAGCCCATATGGCACGGTATGTACAAGTTCTCTGTAATCAATGTTTTCTAGGTATTTATTTAATGTTTGTTTGTCCTTTTTGATAACAATGATATTTTCACTAGCTGTCTTTAGATGACTGACGTTCCATGAGAAAGTTTATTGATCATTGTCTCCCTGAATATTTAGTAACTCTCTACTTCAACTTATAGCCATTAGAATATCTTCCCCTTTGCTGCAGCACTTGTATCTATCTGCTAATATTATTTTCATGAATGGATTAAGCTTGCAATGTGAAAATGTTCCACTTATCAGATTGGGCTAGAGAAATGGCACTTGATTCGACAAAAAGTGAGGATGTAATAATTGCCTGGAGATGTTTTATTGTTTGTTAGGAGCACTACATCTTATAACATTGTTTAAAGTTTTTATGATAAATGGACAATTGTCTTTACCTTTTGTCAGATCGTTCATGGGTAATGAAATACAGTATGTCAGATTTCACTCACTGGGCACTATTCAACAGTAAAATACTTTCACTTAATGTAGAAAAACATGGGATTTGCTTCAACATTAAGGATGTGTGGGGAATATTTTGTCTTTTTGACCCACTTAAATACAGTGGTTGTTTTTTTGGTTGGTTTCAAGTGGAATTTACATTAGCTATAAACTCAATGAAATATAACTTCAAAATAGACATTGAATTGACATGCCCAGTGGGATGATGTCCAGGTTAAACTGGAAGACAATGATTTTGTTGGTAAAGCACCAAAGGATTTATTATAGCCAAGTAATGTGTATGTATTGTTTTTTCCTTTAACCCTTTGTTTCTTATTTGGTTTAAAAGAAAATAGGCAGTTAATATATTCCAAGGCTTAGGAAAAAAGTATTAATAATAATAATAAACTACACATAATCTACAGTAAAAGGCTCTTGAAGACCATGTTAAGATAATTATGAAATTCACTTCTCACACCATGTACCGAGTATAGTCGACATCATGTTTTTGGCCTTGAACTGTTCTGACTTGCTCTGTAAAGACGACAACCTGATGTTAAAAGCAGAGTTTCTCTGTATAGGCAGTCTGCACTGTTGGTACTTGTTGATCTTTAATAAACACCATAATTGATCATGATCCAGGATCCAGTTTAATTTCATCAAGTTTATTCATCTATTATAGTTTGGTTATTACACTGCAGTTCAGTTGTTATTTTATACAACATTGTTTCCAAAAAAGTTGGGATGCAGTGTAAAATGGAAATAAAAACAGAATGCAGTGTGGTGCAAATAATTTAAAATCTATATGCAATAGAAAATAGGACAAAGACACATCCAATGTTGAAACTGAGACTTATTGTTTCTTGAAAAATGTAATGCTAAGAAAAGAACCTGGTGGAATATCATACAACTGATTAGGTCAATTGGCAACAGGTCAGTAACATGATTGGGTATTAAAAGATAATTCCAGAGAGGATGGATCTGTTAGAAGTGAGTATGGGTTCACCATTCTGAAAAAATGGGGAAAATAGTGCAACAACATAAGAATAACAATTCTCAATGTAAATTGCAGAATTTGGGGATCTCATGATCTGCAGTACATAATATTAATAAAACATTCAGGGAATCCAAGGACATCTCTGTACTCAAGTGTCATGGCCAAAAACCAATATTGGATGGCTGTGATCTTCGGGCTCTCAGAACGGAATTAAAAACAGACATGATTCGGTAGTTGAAATCACTGCATGGGCATAGGAAATTTTCTTTGAACACAGTACGTTGCTGCATCCACAAATGCAAGGTAAAACTATAACATGGAGGATGAAAATTGGGCATTGCAACCACAACAATTTGGAATGTCCTGAATAAGAAATAAACTACTTCTGTACTGAGCAACAGACGTCGAACAGGTCGGCCAAGGAAAATAACAGTAGTTGATGACAGAAATATCGTGAGAGCTGTGAAGAAAACCCCTAAAACATCAGTAAGTGACATCAACAACCTCCACAGTGCATGGGTAAAGGTATCACAATCCACTGTTCGAAGAAGACTCAAGAGAGCAGAAATATAGAGGCCACACCACAAGATGCAAACCACTCATCAGCAGTAAGAATCGGAAGGCCAGATTGAAATTTGCAAAGAAGTACAGAGATGAGCCGCAAAAGTTCTGGAACACAATCTTCTGGACTGATGAGACCAAGATGAATCTCTACCAAAGTGATGGAAAGGCCAAAGTGTGGAGAAAGAAAGGAACTGCATATAATCCAAAGCATACAAGCTCAACTGTGAAGCATGATGGAGGTAATGTCATGGCTTGGGTATGCATGGCTGCTTCTAGAACAGGCTCATTAATATTTGTTGATGATGGTAGCAGCAGAATGAATTCAGAAGTGTACAGAAACATTTTGTCTGCCAATTTACAGAGAAATGCATTGAAACTAATCAGGAGGAAGTTTATCATGCAGCAGGGCAATGACCCAAAGCACACTGCCAACAAAACATAGGACTTTATCAGAAGAAAAAAGTGGAAGGTTTTAGACTGGCCAAGACAATCACCTGACACAGTATTTCTGTCTACGTGTACCCTGCCAACCCAATACAAAAAGAATGTCCACTGATTGAGTCTTTAAAAATCTGCTCTATTGTATCCACTAATGGCCCATCCTATATACATGTGTAATCTTTCTTACAATACATTTTTGTCCTTGACAACAATAGAATAACTGTCAAAAAAATGTCAAGTAAATGATAATTGCACATAAAGATTAATGGAGTGTAAAGACCATTGCTCCAATATGAAGCATTTAAAACAAACTGCACAGTACAAAAAGAGAGACTGGCATTAAGTCTCCCCAGGTATATTAGAGGGGAATTTCACCAGGAGTCCCTCTGGAATCTTCCAGAATGGCAATCTTCAACTCATCCTGGTTTCCCTGTATTCCCCTTTCATTGCATTGGGAAGGTTTGCAGCTGTGGAATGTCAGGTAAGAATACACCAGTCCCCCTGACATACTATTTAAAAGAAAGTACAAAAGAAATTGATACTGGCAAAACCTGCATCTAAATGGCATAGAAACACTGGTTCTCTTTTTAATGTACAACTTGGAAACTCTAAAAAGATGAGCACATTCTTACCAGATATTTAAACCCAGGAAGTTTGTCCACGAGAAGAGGTAGTCCCCACCTACAAACATTCCGATGTAGGCCACGGCAACATTCTATGGAAAAAGTTTTTGAACTAGTACAGCAGTTACCTTTACATTGCATTTGTCAGTGTGTACTCATGAGAAGATAACCATCAGGAGAGGATTCTCCAACAAGGGGGACTTAAATATAGGTCATGACCCTTTTGTGCTAACTGGAACTGACCCAGCTGTGTCAATACAGGCCTGAAATGTTAGGAACAAACATGTTGACCCAAATGTTACTGGTCCATGTGTTCTTTTTACCTTAATTGCTCCCACCACTGTGGTAGTAAGGGCAGAGTTGTAGTGGCTACACAGCACAATGGAATACATCAGCACAAACCTGAAACATAGCCACACAACATTCCAGTCAATGAGTGTATACATTTCAAGTTTGATTTTAATTTTAAGTCTACCAACGCCATCACCGCTACCCCCTAGTGGGAGTCTTTGTTATTGTATTTATTTGCCGGACCGCTTAAGCCAGGGGTGTCAAACCGGTTCCACGGAGGGCTGAGTGTTTGCGGGTTTATGTTTTTTTCCTTTAAATGAGTTCCCAGTTCAGACCTAAACAACCAGGTGAGGGTAGAAACTAACCAATGAGTGACCTAATTAATCAATCAAGTACAAGGTGACAGCGAAATCCCACAGACACTTGGCCCTCCATGGAACTGGTTTGACACCCCTGGCTTAAGCAGAGCCGGCTAAGAAGAGTGAATGTCACTTAACCGACCGACCGACCGACCGACCATTCCTAAATAGCGTAGTAGTTAGAAAAGCGGACTTATGAACTATATGTCCCGAGTTCATATCTGCTCAAAGGCAAAGTGAAATATGTATTGTGAATTATTCCGTATTGACAAAAACTTCGCTGGCTAAAACTGAAACTGTATATGGTTATGTTGCAACCGTTTCTGGCATGGAATAGTTCATCTTCAGTCTCGCTAGCAATTGCTCAATTCTTATGATTATTTTTAGGAAGTTGGTAGATGTTAGTAAGCCTATTACTGGCAAATAAGCTGTTAAAACTGCCAGTGGCAAAAGCAATACATTTCATTGACGCTATTTGTTTTGGAGGTGAACTTTAGAAAATTTGAATCTATTGAGAACATCGACATTTATAAATTATTTCTGGTAGATTCTCTCGTCTTTTCACTTGATGAAAAACGTAGTTATCCCCGCCTGTATAGATAGTTATCATATAAATGTCATTCACAAATGAAAAGAAAAGTATATTGTTTTGCCATGAAAAAAAAAAAAAAATCTTATGCCATGAAATGAAATGGCTTTGGCAGACTCACTAGCATTTCTTATGACTATTGCAGTCAATTAGTAGACACCGGTAAAACTGGCTAATATGCTGTAAATACGGCCAGTTGCAAAAGGCATACATAGACACTATTAGTGGTGTATGTGAACTTAGTAAGAAACGTTAGTCAGTTTAACTGTATCAATGTCATTCACGAATGGCCAATTAACTATTAAAATGACAGTGTCAAAAAAGGATGTGTTCAGGATATGGAGATGCAATGTCCAGCTCCGTAGTGTAGTGGTTAATGACCCAGCCTCTCACGTGGGCGACACTTTCTATTTCGCGCCTCTGAACTAGGCTTGCCTAGTTTTTTTACATTCTAGAAACAATTGGATAAGGAAGCCAAGTCTCTCACTTGTGTTCTTTAGTAGGACCTTTGACATTACACTTAGCAGATACTAGACAAATCTTTGCTTTTTACAATGGTGAACAACAACATATAGAAATACAGAGCTTTCTGTACATAAAACAATACGCCTTTAACCAAACTAGTATGTGTTGCAAGTTTACTTATTTATACACTTACCCCATGATGCAAGATATAAGGAAGCAAGAAATAAAGGCAGTGTTCAACCAGTATTCGTATGAGATGGCCTGTAAAACAGACAATGTCAGACAGATATAAATAAGCTGATC
>JACXGJ010005376.1:9930-39543 GCA_016801105.1 Esox niger
CCCCCCCCCCATGCTATTGTGATGGGATAGACAGAGGAGACGGATAGAGAAAAGTGTAGAAAGTGGCCGAGGGAGGTTGGAGATGGAAGGAAGGTTGGGGGGGTGTACAGGGATCATTAAAGTCCCAGTGGGAGGGCTCATGCATATTTAAGCACGTGAAATGAGGGCCTGGTCAGTGGAGCCACAGCAGAATAGAACTCTACAGTGCTAGTGACACTCCATTAACCTCTGGCTGACGAGGGGCACAGTAATGGAGGCCATCACTCACGCCCCGTGTCAGGCAGGGAGGAAGGAAGTGCGAGAGGGACAGGGATGAGCACGGTGTGGATGAAAAAGACAGGTGGATACTAAGAAATAAACCATGCCGCTTCGCATCAGGACATCATTCTACGCCGGCCCTGTCCGATTCCCTCTCTGTGTAACGGTCTGCCTGTTTGCATGTCAATTTGGGTCTGTCAGTCTGTGTCTGTCTGTGTGTCCATCCATCTGTTTAAGTGGGGTGTAGGTTTGTGTTCTCGTAGTAGGGCAAGGTAGTGCTGGATGTAGGCAATGCAACTGAATACACTGAAGTACCCCCTCATGTGCCTTTTACCAGTAAGCCTGTGGTCTAATGAGTCTCTTTAAATACCCCCTGTGCATAAACCAAGCACACCCAAGGATCCTAGTATCCCTGGTTGGGGACCACTACCCAACAGCGTTTGAGAGGAAGCCCTTTCTGTGGAAGTCCTTATCTGTACAGCCATTCATTTCAGCAAATTTTCCAGATCTACTTGAGGAAAGCAATCTGTTTGTGAAAGCAATCTGGTTGTGATCTACCTGGTCAAATCGATCTGCTTGTGTAAAGTGATCAGGCCCTGTAGGGCGTGTTGAGTTAACGCACCGCGATTGGAGGCTGTGGTGTGGGTTGCACCCTTCTGGTTGGACAAAGGGATGCTACAAAACCTGGAGAGGTCACTGTTAATGCAGTTCAATCACTTGTCATTTTCCTTGTCTTTCTCTCTCTCTCACGCTGCGTGTGTTTGTGAGTGTCGGTCTGATTGTGTTGCTGTCCGTGTGTGAAGGTGGCCTCAGATCTCTTCTTAATCTCACTATAATTGCAGGGCGAGCCGGTGAAGCCAACTCCCTCCAGTCAGCACCGTGATGCTGAATCATCCCTGTGACCTTTCCGCATCTGAGAATCCCAGTTCCATAGCGTGACACCAGACGCAGAACCCAAGGTTCAGAGACATCTTAAACCAAAAGACTAACTCATCAGCAGTGTGCTTATTTTACAATCCGTTAGTTATTTTCCCTTGTTCACTTCTCAGCTTCTTTCTCTGCCTCCCTGTCTGTATGTCCACGAGAGGTAAAAATGAACAATATGTCATAAGGAGTGGTGAACTCCTGGAACAACATTCAGTGAGTATTTATGAGTAGTTTGTGAGGAAGAGGTTCTGTCTTGTTTGCATGTTTTGGAAAACCCCATTTTCGTTATCACCAACGACAAAGACGACCACGGGCTGCCCAGCGTGAATTTATATCAGATTTCCCACAATCCCGCTTGGCGTGGGAAATAATGTTTGGTAGACCGCCGGTGTGGAGAGCAAGGGGGAGCCCAACGAGGCTGAGGAAGTGAGATAATTGAGCAGAACTCTCGGCGTGTGCTTTGGTAACCAGGGAGATAGACTTCATCAAAACACTGACCAATCCTCTTATGGGAGAGGGGAAGTAAGCCCTTCCCAGTAGCGGAGACAATTGCAGTCGTCGGGCAGAAAACCTAAGGGTTTCTGTTATTGTAGCAGAGTGATTATCAGGTAACACCGATTTGATCTGGGCCTACTCTATGCTGGATTAAACCAGTCAAAACCTATGAACGCAAACGTTAAACCTTTGCGGCGGTATTGATCAAATTAAATTCCCACCTGAAACGCAATCTTCCAGCCTGTCCATGGGGAAAAGCTACTTGTGTATTATGGTAATCATACAGAAACCAGGTCGAAAAACAATTGCGTTTTTTAAATGAATTGAAAAGATTATGCTTTTGCTGCTGTTTTGGCCACATCAAAATGTATTTTCTGTCCCATCGGATTGCCGCAGGTATTTTGAGGGACACGTGAATGGAAATGTTTTCTCTTTGCTCTGCAGCAAAACGTGGTTTTAGTGCGAACAGTTGGACGTAACGCTTCCTGAAGGTGATACCTCACATGTTATCTGTCATCTTGGCCCTTCAGTTTTGGGAAACTGTTAATCCCAGTGGTTTTATGCAAAGACATGTCACGCTACCGTAAGATAATAAGATGTCATTCTCAATCATCCAAGTGCACACACATTTTCCAAGCCGGGTTGAAGATACGCTATCAAAGGGATCTTTGAACATGCATTCATGTTAACAGTGTTTCCTTTGGAAATCTCCCATTCATCTGGCACGCCGTTTGGTTGTGTCCAAACCCTACATATGTTTGTGTGTGGGCGTGTGCGTGCGCGCATGGTCGTGTCAAACTGTCACAAACAGACCGGGGCTGGGCTGACCGCTGACAGACGGCCGTCCACAACAGACGTCATTAACTGGGTCTGTGATCCACGACCACAGTCTTTAATGGCAACTGAGACCCAGCGCCGGCGTGCATCAAAGCAGATGGGCGGTTGACCTGCTTCAGTGACCGCTACACACAGCAGCCCACGGGTCAGTTGAAAGGTTTGGAGATGGGCGGGGCATATTGATATGATGGGTAATGAGGGGATTCTGCTGATGCACTCAGCTGAGTAATCACAGAGGGAGAGAAAAAGAAAGATGGGGGAGAGAGAAGTGGAGGGAAAGATAGAAAGAGATGGCGGAGAAGAGAGGGGAAGAGAAAGGGGAAGAGGGGATGTGAAAAACGAGAGGAGAGAGCGGGGAAAAAGAGGAACAGTCACACAGTCCCCGAGAATACCACAGAGACCCGATACGTCCCAGGCAGCAGAATCCTGTTTAACATTCATGGCAATTTCATCCCAGCGCCGTCTAATCCCATATTAAAAAGCCCAAAGTCCTGTACAGAAACGGCCGCCACGACTCGACTCGTTCATTACGCCCGCCGCTCCTTCCTCAATTGTGTCGCCGTTTCCTCAGCTTTTTGATTGCGGCCCTCTTAACGGCCGCCACCATGTTTATTCAAGCTGTTCCGGTTTGAGGAGCAGCCATTCTTGATGCCAGGGAGAGTTTGAGCGAAGAGCAGCACTAGGTCCTGAATATAAAGCCTTTTTCTCTGTGTGGAAAACTCACAGCTGACTAAACCCGCGATGGCAATTAGGAAATGGTCTGTGAAATGGCTTGATAATGCCAGACTCCGTGAGATAGCTCACTCAAATTCATTTAAAATAACATATTTGGTGTGCTCTCCCCGATTTCTGGGGCCATGGTTTGCCGGTAGAAATTAAAATTAAGCCCCCTCCACCAGGGCTTGAAGTCAAGCTTGAAAAACATAATTGGCGGAATGTGAAGTGCTTTTGGAGCTCAAAAGTTCCTCTAATATTGTTGCAACGTCTCACTACACAGATGTTAAAATGGGGGGACACTTTGACGACTTTGGTAGGAATTTTGTCCCCCCCCATAAAAACATATCTGTCTGATTCAGCAGATTGGCTCAGGGTGTTATGTGAATTTCTATGTATTTTAGTATTTTTTATTTTGTAAGAAAATAAATAGATATAGTCCAAAATCCTGTCTTCCATTGTGGTGGTGTAATAATTAATGGACAGAGGTAGAGGTAGAGACAGAGGGAAAGACGAAGGGAGAGAGCTCGAAGTTACGGTTTTAATTAATAGATAACAGAACAGATTTACATAGCAACAAAAACCATAGAAACAATATCCCTTTTGTTTTGCAGTATAGGATGTAAAAAATGTTTTACCTTGTTCATTACGTTTAATGAAAGAAGGTAAATCATAAGTTGAATCGGTCACACATGGGCCTGTGGCCTTGAGTTTTGTGTGAAATAATTTGTACTTCGTTAGAGAGCAGAACTTGCCCTCACATCTTTCTCTCTGATCCAGGCACGTTGTTTCCAGACCACAATTTCAGCGCCTGTTTTCCCTCCACGAGCACCCTTCAAAAACCAAATAATGACGTCATAGCTGATTTGTTTTAGATTGAATAGCCGGGTATATTTTCTCAATCTTTTTGGAGTGGTCCTGTTAGTTTTGAGTTTGCATTTAGAACTTAAGTGTGTCTTTGAGGCTTACTGCATGTTAATGGCACTCCACGAGGAGCCTTCCTCACACCCAACAGACTGAGTGGCACACCTCATCATCCACACCAATGGGTAGAGCGTAGCATGGTATCAAAAGGCAGCTGGAGTGGACAAAGAGAAACGTAATTGAGTAACATAGCAATTCCCTCATGCGTACGCATTCACAGGCGCATCATTTAATTGTGTCTGGATGGGAGGTTGAATGTGGTCCCAGCTTCAGTCAATGGGAAACATGAATTCTCTACACAAAGACGATTAGCATCAGTGTTGTACAACTCACCACGCTAATTACAGCCGGTAAAGAATATTAATCAATCGTGTATTTACACAAGAACAGTTTCAATTGATTTCCGCCTGTAAACGACAGTTTCTCCTGTCCCTTCGAAGGCTTTCACACTACTGAGCCAATCGGGCTCTTTTGTCACGTGTCCACCCAAGCCTTCCGTTGGGAGATCCCCGGGACTTGGCACAGAATGGCCAGGGTTGAAGTAGGAGTAGCAGAGATGAGCCCTCACACTATTCTGGGATGGGCTTGGAAACAATACTTGAAATGATACAAATTCGAGCCAGCCCAGCTCTGATTCGGGTTGGCGCTTTCAAATGAGTCAGATTAAGGTGGACATTATCACGGGTGTAAAACAGGATTTTGCTTTTGAGTGGGCCTCTGTTGAGGGGGGTTACAAATTAAGGTCAATAACAAGCTGGTTGAGCGAGAGGGTTATCAAGTGGAGGGTAGAGTTTATACACAGCTCTCAGGGCATAATTGGTCTTGGGCTGTTTATATGATTTAGCGCCAATGTGAGTTCGACGTCGAATACCCTCTTTCCTTTTGTAGTTGGCATTTCATTAAAATGGGAGGTGCTTTGCACTGATGAAATGTGCAAAACACTAAATGCGTTTTTACTGAGTATGACTAGGGATTATATTTTCTCCATGATCTTATCCGTCGATTATCAATCAATTTCATTGTCTATCATGGCCCCCCGAGGGGTTGAAACCATTCATTTCTTTACAGATATTTTTGCAATTATGTCGGGGAACTAAATAATTTCATTGGGTATAAAAGCCAGCTTTCTTATTCCAAGATAAAACCATAAAAAAATGTTATGTATTATTTATCAGTATATTATGTGGCAATGTGTGATGGTTCAGTTGGTTTTATGTTTAGTTTTGTCCCTACAGGACCAGAGTAGTCTGATGTCTCTTGTGTCCTGGTTGGCTATCAGAAGTCTATTACAACACGCTGCAAAGAATTTTAGATCAGTGTAAAGATTTTAAAGATGTAAAATGCAGACCTGTTCCAAATTCTCCCAAAAGACCACTTCACTTTTACAACATTATCTGTACTAAGTGACCTTGAACTTAAACAGAGTGCTTGAACTTGGTCTACTACAAAATATATTTCAACATCGCTGATAAAATATTATTTTGACTTTAGTAATTTAATAGTCCTAACACTATTGCCGCAACCTTGATTTCAACACTTCTAATGCAACATTGATTTTAACACCACTAATGCTGTATATTACTGAATTATAACCTTGTAATACAGGCTTACAATTTACAACAACAATGATTTAATCAAACAAAAGCTTTCTGGTTGCCGCAATATTGCAATCAAACCTTGATTAGCTCTGATGACGGAGTAATGGTAGAGTATATTCATTGTGAACGTCACTCCCTCCCCCTGGGGCTTTCTGGTGACAATATATGATCATTTCCTGCTGGGATCATCACACAATGTCATCTCCACTGTCTGTTTCTATTGTAGCCTCTGGGCTGAGATGTGAGACTCCCCCTCACACATTTCAGTCTTTCCAGATGACCGCTCAATCAGATCAGAATCAGAATACCTAATCAACATTCTCCATTCTACTGGCATGTGGAGGACAGATGAAGGGGGGGGGGCGAGGTGTGAGTAACGATTGGAACCCTCGCCACGTTCGTTCTGGGAACGTCTCCGCGTGTATCAGTTCTGCCGTGATGCAGCGTTCTGAGAGCGAATCAAGTTAATCAGTCACGCTATTCTGCAAGGGAAGGGAAAGTACAAATCTCATTTTGACTAAGAAAAACTTGGTGATGTTTGTCTCAGAGTGTACACTAGTCTGGATTCTGACGAGCTGTGACCTTCCTCGCAAAACTATATTCAGTCTTACTTCTTGCTATTCGTGTGGTATTTTAAATTGGATTTCCACATCAAAATAAAAAAACTATTAAAAAAGGAGTTTGTTCTATTCAGTTTTTACAGAGGTAAAGTTAAAAGTGTATTTGTTGTTATTTGAAGACACTGAGCTATAGCAGAAAAATCCTCACTAAGATAGCAACCCCTGACAAATTGAGTTTTTTTCTGTAGGGCTATTTTCCCAAACATTTCCCAGCTTTGGGTTTAGGGAAAAATATACAATTGGGCATTGTGTAAGAATTTGAGTTAGTTTCAGGTTTAGGAATAAAGGTCAGCAGTTAGCCTTCAGGGGTTAGCCTTTGTAGTCAAGGTTAGGGTTAGGTTTAGCCTGAAGGTCAGATTTATGGCTTGGTATGTGATGAGAAAAGTTTAATTTTTAAAAGGTAATACATGTGGATGTCAACATTTAGTGAAATTCACACATCCAGTGTTTCACTAAGTTAACCACATTGTATGTTAAACACATTTTGTGTATCTTTTCCAGGGGTTTGGCTGCCTGTGTCTAAGTTTGTCTCCTCGGACGGCTGTGTGCGTTCCCTCATGTCTGTGAGGAGATCATTTCACATCCTATTTCCTGTCTAGGTAATGCCTGGTTCACTGAAAAACTCCATTACCCAGTCCGTCTTTATGTTTATCCATTCTCAACAAAGCACCATCATCAGACATCAAGCCATAATGAATCCTGGGACATTACACCGAAGGCCTAATGACGCACATCCAGGGCCGCTTTAAATGACTTGAACTTGAACTAGTTCCGATTTAAACCTCTATAATTGTAAACTGTCTAACGTAGACAGTGTGGACGCCTCTTTTCCCCAAAAGCCACCCTCCTAATTCCCCTCTCAGCCCATTAGTGTACTGTGATAATTAAACTAAACATCTAAACCACTTTAGACACACAGCTAATAGTCAACATAGGTACACTTGGGGATACCGAACAGAATGGCCTCCATAGTACAAATAGGCCAAAGTATCTTACTAGGCATATTTAACGTTTTACAGGAGTTACACAATAGAGGGGAATAAAAATACCTGTGCTGTAGACATCTGTGTTCAAGCATTCAGGCCTGAGGATTTGGTACATGTGCCGTGACACACAGTGCCTGGATACAGCCCATAGTCGTGTTATAGTGACACTGTACCAGACACCCTGAGAAGCCTCACTGCTGTTATAAACTGCTTACCAACGGAATTAGCAAAGCACAAATCATTGTTCTGCCATACCCCTTGAATACAGCCTGATGTAGCACAGCTTTCAGCCATTCAGCATTCAGTCCATTCGGCCTGATATACCTCAGGTTTCAGTTTCCCGTAACAAATAATATCTGTGTTGTAGCTGCAAAACACCGCTGAGTGATTGGTTCTCGGTCTGTTGGTGAAAGCCAATGGAACAGCTCATTGGGGAAAGCCATTAGTCTTAATCAGAGGCATCAGAGATGCAATGGTAATGGCATTCAGGCTGACATACAAGCGGAGCAGATGATCCATGAAAACACTTCGCCCTAGCAGAGAAAATTAAGTGTTACTATAGACAGCGTGTTACCTATCTGGCAATGGAAATTAACGCAAATACAGAATGCAAAAGCTAGGCATTTAAAAGACACATTCACAAACGCACGTATGGAAATACATACATAGACCAACATATACAGAAACACACACATTCACCCCCGCTCACACACCCACACACACACACACCCACACACACACACACACACACCCACACACACATCTACATTGAAAGAGAAATCACGAAAAAGTGAAAACAAAACATCTGATCGTTTGTTGGCCTTGTTTACAGGTTTGTCGGACTGTGGTAGAAGGTGTGCAGGGTTCTCATGGTTAAAGGGTTACGGTAAATGCTTGCCATCTATTGGTCATGTGACCGTAGAACTTCTAACCCGTTCTAGCAAATAAGGTAAATAAATTACTGTCGTCAAACAACACCAATAATTAATCCTTATTCATCGCCTGATCTGTCGTTAATCATGACTAGTCCCGTTTTTAGAATGGCATTATTTTCAATACATATTTTAACAGATAGAAAAATCGCAATGCTATTGCAGCAGGCATGTTGTAACATGATAATATTTCAATGATATAGTACAGACCTACAAGTATACATACATGGTGAAAATATATATGAGGGCCTCAACACATTTGGGGGATCACTGACATGAACAGATTCAAAGACTACAGACCCAAGTGGAGCAGAGGGAGAGGAAGGAGAACACAGAGAGAGGGAGCAGAAGACAAGAGGAAGGAGAAGAGAATGAGAGGGATGAAAAAAGAAGACGATGGAGGAGCAGGAGAAAGGAGGAAGGAGAAGAAGTGAAAAGGGAGAAAAACAGAAGAGGAGAGGAGGAGAGGGAGGAAGGAGCAGTAAAGGGAGAGGAGAGAGGATAATGTATCGATTCTCTCCTTCCTTTGAGGACCTGTTCTTCCTGTCTCCTTCCAGATGAATCGCCATTGCCCGCCTGTTTTAATCACGTGTTGAATTGACAAAAAAAACGTGGCAAAGCATTCTCCATCGATCGCTCCGGCAGTCAACCTATTGCTTCTCTCATCCACTCTCACTCTCTCTCATTATTACTCTCATCCTCTCTTTCTACCTTGGAGTAGCGAGGAACATCGGTCTTGCTCCGGTGTCACAGGGAAACAGTGGAACCACTAATTACTGTGATGGCCAGGTGGGGGAGAGAAGGCACAGAGTGAGGGAACACTGGGGTGTCTTGACAGAGTGTCAGCCATTGCTGCGAATGAAAGACTGGATAATTGTTTCGTCAAGAGTGTGATTGGTATCGCATGTCTCAGTCTCTGGGACACCAAGGAGGCGATGGGAGCATTTTAACACTCTTATTCAGCACCACGGGGTCACCCTGAGCACCTTGACAAGTTCACCACCAGCCATGGCCCGTCCTCGCTTACATTCGTTCCCATTCGTGCTCTCTCTCTCTCTCTCTCTCTCTCTCTCTCTCTCTCTCTCTCTCTCTCTCTCTCTCTCTCTCTCTCTCTCTCTCTCTCTCTCTCTCTCTCTCTCTCGGTGTTTCCACAGAGGGGTAAAAGACAGTGAGAGTTATTAGTCATTTTCTGACATTTAAATCTGCTTACTTACAGTCGAAAAAGCACGCGGACGGAGCGTCCACCATTAATCCAACGACGCCTATTTGACTCGTCTGCAGTGTCACTCTGTCAGACCAATCCGGATGCCCGGGAGGCAAACAGTTCTGGTTCAGGGGGCAACCCAATCCCCACCCCCCCCCCCCCCATAAAACTGACACGACACCTATCTGATGAGCATGATGACAGGGTAAAGCAGCCCCGTCAGCCTTTAATGCTTTATTAGCATCCCACACGCCATCGTTAGCATTAATTACCCAGCGCAATCAAGGGCCACAGGGTGCTCCATTATCAGTGTACAGAGGGGCGGGGGGGCGGGATGAGGGCGGATGGAGGGGTAGAAGAGGTTTTGGGGTTAGTGTTGCCGTCATAGGGCTGTTCCCTGGGCTCTGTGCGCCTGGGTTTCTGGAATGTCCATTATTGTACTCTGTTGCGGGGGGGGGGGGTTTAAAAGACACGCCGGGAAGAAAAGCCTGTCTAATAGGAAGACCCTGTCCCCCCAAATACAGCCTGACGGACAAGTTGGGGCACCAGGGAAGACCACTTAGGGAACCTAATTGCGGTGCTCGATTGGCTGCCGCCACCTCCGGTTTGTCTCCTGACAATCACCCCACCGAAAGGAATTGATACTGCCGCCACCGCCAAATATCTCATATACACCAGGGCGAGGAAATCTGATGGCCTCCCACCAGCTATTAAAACACCATTTTCCCCTGCGGGTCAAAATTGAGTTTCGGTGCTTATTATTCCTCTGCTTTGATAACGCTTGGCTCGCACTTCTCTGACATTATTCATTGTTTAAGTGCGGGGATATTAGATTGTGTCGCTCATCCTGAGTTCATAACCGCAGCCAGGCTCAGACCCATAAATCTAAGCAAGGGACCAGCAGGGATTTATCACAACGCAGGGAAACAACAACTGAACGAGTTGAGCTCAAGTAACTTGGATGTAAGTTGAAATTTGGGACATTCTGAAGCAATGAAACTCAGTGGTGAAAACCAATGTCTAGTATAACTGTTCCAAAATCTAGTCTGAATTCATGCCTGGGAAATTCAACAAATAAATCAATTAAAGCAGCCTGGAAGCGTACTTGGGATCCCCATTGCAGTGCTGTAATGCAACTAAGCAAATACGAGAAAAATCAATTTAGGAACACCCACACCACTCCTGCTGCCATCGTTACAAGCTATTCATCTCCATTTTGGAACACACAACTAAGCCGTCCACCTTGGTTACATACATCTTTTGAGTCTATGGCATTGGATCCACAGCTACGGACCTGAAGTAGCAAAAACTATTTTGAAATATCGGTTTGACCAAGGAGAAACCCTGTCCCTTATCCTCTCTCCTTGTCCCTCGTCCTCCCTCCTTGTCCCTCGTCCTCCCTCCTTGTCCCTCGTCCTCTCTCCTTGTCCCTCGTCCTTCTTTCCTGGCCGTCTGAGTACCAATACTCATGCTGTCATTTTACCTCTTCAAATAATGGACAGTACATTAAAGCTGATAGCACTAACCCCACAGGGTGCATTCTGTATTTGGTGCGTTTAAAAGAAAAGGTCCTTGGAGGATCCTTCAGGGGTCATTTTACATTGGAACTGGGAGATCCATAAGAGTCCTTATAGAAAAAAATGGACAGATCATTTCAAAGAATTTCCCTTAATGGTCTCACAAAGTCACAACGAATGGACAGGTCTGTGAGTCATGACAAACAGACGGATCAGAACAAATCTCCAGACTAGCAGTTCAAATGCACCCGGAAGATGAGAGAATGAGAGAAGGAGAAAGATATCAAGGAGGAAATATGGAATGACAGAGAGAAAATGATTGAATACGGGATTGTGAGAGAGAGAAAGGTAGTTGGAATGAGAGAGAAAGAGAGAACACAGGCACATTAGTGCTCGGGACAGTGCCAGACATTAGCCACTTAGCCTAAATGAAAATGGGAGTGGACTCCCCACTGACCCACCTGCTTAAATTAATAAACAGACGCATGGACATTTGCCATTCAACATATTTATGTTCTACAGCCCATAGCGTATTCATTACATCTGGTCTCCTTCGATGTTGGTTTGTCACAACAGCTTGTTCAGCTTGGAATGTGCTTAATAATGGAAGTTCAATAAGTGAGACATCCTGACTGGTTCAGCCATTCTAATGACATCTGTAACACAAGACACCAGTGACGCTGACTAGGGGGGACATCCGGAAAACATTGTTGGCTTGAATATAATTATTTATTAGTCTGTCAATCTTGGTATTTAGTACTACCTAGCTAAAACATTAAACAATAAACGTTTATGACTATTCATTGCTAATTATAAAAAATGTGGCCCGTGGTTTGGGTCCTAAACGTTAAATTTTGTCCTGGCCCTGGGACCCCTGTCGGCGTCCCTGCAATACACTGCTGGTATGTACAATGGCAAGAACAAGTGTGGGAACTCTTTGGAATTACATTGGTTGCAGCATTTTTGCTCATAAAATTCGGACTGATTTCATCGGAGTCACAACAATAGACAAATATAGTAAGCTTAAACTAATACCACAAACAATTACAAGTTTGCAAGTCTTCATTTTGTGAAATGTTTTAACCTAACCTTGCTCTCTCAGTTTTTCACAGCCATCCTCCACCAACAAGCATACTATATCCCAAACATTATTATAAAGAAGTAACTTGTCAAATAACGCAATTGTGTGACATTTCTCTGGATTTTGTAGTTATAGTAAGTTAGCAACCGACTTGTAATATCTGTTAAGATTAACATGTTTACTACAAAATCCATACTGCAACACTCTAAACAGTCTCTGGTTGGCTAGGTAACTGTTTTACCTCAGTAGCTGGCTAATTAGAAAATTAACCTGCATAATACTACTGAAGTTAATATCAGCATTTAAATAGTTACAGTCGGACAGAATCACATAAAGAAACTGCACATCAGTTTAGGAGTTAGAAATGTACCGTGTTCAACGGATATCTTGCTCAAATCTGCATTTTGCCAGTTAGACATTTCTCCTCAACCGGACGCTAGTCAGAAAGTAAGGGATGTTTGCCAGATTCTGAAATTCTATCCCAGGTACCGCTCAAAATGAAATGCTCTGTGCGTACTTTAAAGAAATGTAAAGAAAATAATACACCTCAGCATTATGACATAGGAATGGATGTATTGTCTGATTTAACAATCTGTAGTAAGTGATATTTGATGGTGTTATCCCCATCTCTAGTTATAGGAACAATTTAGTCTGGTGCGTTACTACACATTTTATTAACAAACCATGATGTTGATAAAACTTGTTTTACTCAGATTAAAGGAAAGTTTTATTCAGTAAAAGTTTTTCATTCACTTAGCCTGTCCAAGATTAAAGTAGACTGTTGTTAATTCAGTAAACACATCCTGGATTAAATTACACTGTTGTTCATTCAGTTAGCACATTGTAGATTAAAGTACACTGTTGTTGATTCAGTTAGCACATCCTAGATTAAAGTACACTGTTGTTCATTCATTTAGCACATCCTAGATTAAAGTACACTGTTGTTGATTCAGTTAGCACATCCTAGATTAAAGTACACTGTTGTTCATTCATTTAGCACGTCCTAAATTAAAGTACACTGTTGTTCATTCAGTTAGCACATCCTAGATTAAAGTACAGTGCAGTTCATTCAGTTAACCTGCCCTAGATTTGGGCACAGCAGAGCACATCTAGAGAATGTGTTGTTGCTGCTTGGTGACTAATTTGTTTTATGAGGAAACTGTAGTTCACTGAACATTTGCCTTCTTTAATCTGAAATTCAAGTCTCTGCATTTAACATTTTACAAAAATAACTCTTCTCCATTTACTGTGCCCTAGAGACTTTTCTACTCTACTTTTTTAATCCTATCTGTTTCTCTCTGTCTCTTTCTCACTCTCTCTAGATATGTTCAGTGATAAGACAGACTCAATTAACAAAATGACTTCATTGCAGGGACCAATCAGATGCCGTGTCAATATGAAAACGACTCAATTACATGTTTGTGATTAGACAGCCCAATTTACTGGAAATGGGTGGCAATCACTTTTGAGTGAGACGAGAGATAGAGAGTGAGGGGGGGGAAGAAAAAAATAAAAGCCACTTTTGAAACATAATGCTAACGTGAAGAGATATGAGAGCACAGCAGTTATGACAGCAGAGAGAAAGAGAGAGAGAGAGAGAGAGAGAGAGAGAGAGAGAGAGAGAGAGATGGCGCTTAATTATACCACTTCATTTTACAGTCTTGAGCACAGCACTAATAAACTGAAGTGTCAAACTCAACCTCATTTAGGGCTAAAGTATGCCTCTGATTGCATTAATCAATCGCTCTGGGGGCCATAGGAGTTCCATGACACCACGACGAACCCTCCACAGTTGATGATAAAGTTCCTGACGTTGCACGTCGGAGACGGTGTTTTGGTGAGAGAGGTTTTGTATGTCAATGGGGTGAATATAAACCCTTTTTAAAAAATGACAGTGTGAATTCCAAACTTTTAAATGAGTGGAAAACACTTTATTCAAGGTTGTTCAAGGTTGTCGCTTGTTGGAAAATACAAATCTTTATCAGCGTTGATGAACATGACACTAAATGATTGAGCATGGCAAAAATGCTGAGCACTTCAGTATTTCATGAAAACTAGACTAGAGTCAGTTATTAAGCAGTTGTTTTACCAGTCACATAGGTGGTAATGAGTATACAGCAAAACAAGCAAATGAGAAGGCAGCATGTAGATTACAGTATTAGCCAATCATGATGATTGTTTTGCGGGAGAAAACCAGACAAGGGCCTCTTTGATTGTAATTACATGCTACGATCAAATCTGCAGAGAGCGAGAAGAGAGGAGGGGGGGGTGAGACAGTGGTATCATATCTTTGTTTATCTGTGAAACCTGGATGAGAGTGTGATCAACCTTTTCAGACAAAAACAACAACCAGTCAAGAAAGGGCAAAACAACTGACTGCCTGGTTCAGGCAGGAAAGAAGTAGCGTCTGGCAGGAGTTTTATTACAGGGCCACTGCTCAGCTGAGGCCCCAGATCTCCACACAATCAGAAGAACCTCCTCTTTATCCAGGAGGCTGATTGGGTTATAATGTGTCCAGTGGCCTGTCAGAGTGCTAAATTATCATGCAATGTTGCCTTGTCATTGTGAGAATCCCAATGTGGTTTTGCTCTTTTAATTTCCCGCTCCCTGCTCTTGGTTTTTTGCCTTCCGTGCTGGATTGAGTCATTTTTCCAGTAGTAGAATAAGGTCTATTGTATCTCTCGTTGGTTCTGCCCTGGCTTTGGTGGGGATGGTGACCCACATGGGGACGTGAGCCTTGTCTATTCGGCTTCAGCTGTGTTACTGAAGCTACCTGACACCGCAGAGGAGGTTCTGATTGCGGCAAGGAGAAAAGGCAGGTTACTGCATGTAGATGTTTCTTATGCATCACCTGATGATACCTGGCATGATGGGCGACAGGAGGCGTGGCCTCTCATGAGGAGGAGCACGTGGACATTACTGACGTCTCAGTTTACACAATAGCGGTTGGCGACATTGGCGCTACAGTCCAGATGAGGCAAATAAGTTCTGTTAAATTGGTAGATCGGGTTGATGCATTTGTGAGGGCAGCCGTGGTGTTGGAGAAGACTACTGGGCTAGATGAGATGAGTGTGGAAACACCAGTGTGGACCAGCAGTTATTCCTTAGAACAATGGAAGCCATTGGATTTGGAGATGGGCTCTTGTCTTGGATGAGTTTACTGGGGCGTTGTGAATGGTCAAGGAGGGGGTTGGTCTGATCCGTTCAATCCCCATCCAGAGAGTTATTAGCCTGGACTTCCTTTTCTCAGGACAGTAATATTGAACCAGGGTGGCTTCAGTCAGGCAGGGATAGGCTGATGATTGTGGGGGGATTCTAGGGACTAAAGTCTTTTAGGAGAAGACCTGGGATTTGGGTGGGATTTGGGTGTTGGAGGAGGTTTCTGCTTTACTTCAAGACCCCAGCCTGGGTGAGGAAGGAGGTGAGGTACACGTCATGTGTGCGCGAGTCCTGTATTTACTCCCTGGTAGAGGTGAAATGTTAAGGTGTGTTTGGTCCAGGTGCTTCCCCAGAAAGGCTGCTGACGGTCTTTCTGTAAAATGATTAGAGGACAGCTGAACTCCAGTGGAGGATTCAGCATGGAGCTGTAGCCACCGATAGGCATCTGGTTCAGATCCTAGTGTTGAGGAGGAGTGTGCATTTTGAGTCTGGAACTCAAGCCGGTTTTTAAAGCGTCTTAGTCGGTCCTCCTCTGCGCGAACTGTTTATACCTGGACCAAAGTATTTTTTCATTTGATAGTTTGGTTGCCTTACATAACTTTATATCGGGGGCAGCAAATGTTTGCGATTTGGAAGACAATGAAAGAAACATTCTGGGCCAGGTGTCTGTGGCCGTGATGGGAGGGCTGGAGTGGATGCTGGTTACAGGATAGTGTGTGGAGTATGACTATTAAAAACGGGTTAGAAACCCGGGACTGTTCATGAGCATATGCTGTATTCAGGGGATGTTTATGGGTTTATTGTAAACTGACAACGCCTCCATCCCATTAACTCTGCCACTCCTTCATTCACTCCAACGAAGACAAAAACCATACAGCTAAAGTTGCACTGTTGTGAGACGTGTGACATCGTAACCAATGGACAGACTCAATCTAATTGACTGCAATATAATCCTCATTCAAAACTGCTGTGTCGTGTGGGGCTTTTAGAGCATCTCTTCTTGTAATGTATGAGTCTGCTGCCGATTAATGGGACCAAACCAGCTTGGCATTCCTATAGAATATAAATGAGCCCTTTCTTTGGCAACACCTGTTACCTGTACGAGGCTCCTGTTCAACCACTGGTGTAGCCACCAGAGAATAGGCGAGGTTATTGTTTAATCTAGCTACGCCAAAAGATCTTCTTCCACAGACACCCGTCCTGTTGAGAATTCACATCAGTCAACAAACATTGGCAGCTTGGATGCTTAGAATGCAAAGACGCGCACACACGCACGCACGCACACACACACACACACACACACACAGACACGCCACCGGCAACTAGCCCAGATGGTATCTCCTGCAGTGGGTCCTAGGCATGGTAGGAACACATGGCACTTCAAGATAGTGAGAAAAGCATCAACGGCATCCGCCTTGAAATATGGAGGCGTGGGTCGCAGCGACGTTCCTTCCCTCTCCCACCCCAACTCTAAAACCAACGCCAGGATTTTAATTATTCCTAATGAGATTCTCTATCTCCGCTGTGGCAAGCCCGCTCCCCGCCCCCCCCCCGCGCCGCTCGTTAGGTTTTCTCACCCGGCGTGGAAAGCGGCCTGAGAGACGTATTTTAGCTGTCCTCCACCGTGCCCGTGACTTTATCAGGGGAACGCAGGCTGCGTATGCCGCTGTTTTGTGGGGGGGGGGACATTCGATTCCATCTGAGGCGTTGGCTAACTGCTGCATTAAGCTTTAATGAAGAGGAGATTAGGGCATTAAAATGCACGCTGCGTCACATCACGCACAGGGAATTGGCCTGTAGTAGACACCATAGCACTCCGTTTCTGCTGATCTCACCGCAACACACACATCAACACACACATCCACACACACACACACACACATCCACACACACATCCGCTGTCTCAGTGATCACCGGCTGCATCATTAATTTTAAATGCACGCCAATTCACACACAATTGCGACGCCTGCATCTGTCACCCCAAGGGAAGGGGCAGAAGGTCCCAGAGCGGGAGGGCTGATCTAGGGACAGATCCCCCCTGTTCGTATAATCATTATTCATTATGATCTAAAAACAAGGCAGGACTAATCCAAGATCTGCACTTCTACCCTGTAACGCTTCATGAATATGGGCCCTGTTCTTGGCCCTCTGAACCTGAATATTGGTTCCCTCCTAGTTAACTCGTAACCAATACAGTGATTTTGACATAAAAAGGGGCACTTGAAACCCATTACTACTACAACTCATTAATGCAGAGCCCCCCCCCCAAGCCAACTCAGACTCTAAGGCCATAATGTATTTTGTATCTCTGACATGTTACAGATGTGCAATACAAATGTAATGGTGAATTTGTTGTGCAACGTTTAATGGAAATTATCTTTAAATTGAAATCGTTCTTTAACCCTGAAATTTGCCGTTACGGTTTGACTAGAGCTCTAAGTGCTTGGCTGAAGGCCTGTTTGAAGTGCACTCAAGAATCTTACCGGTCAGAGAACACAGGCTGGAAATAACTTTTTAATAACCAAAAGCAATGAATTTATATGCGTCCTTGAATCAAAGGGCCCAAAAGTACAGAATGACACATTCCTATACTGTTTTAAAGCCCCAACTGTCTCCTGTGCCTTTCGTGGAGCATCTGCTGGGGATCACAGCAACATTCTACAAAGTAATCTATATCTTTCAAAGCTCCGGACTGCTGAGTTTATATCATCACACCATCTTCTCTCCCCATGAGAGTCCCTGTAGTCATAACAGTGGGCCCGACAGAACCCTCTGCTTTGGGTTATTTCATATTGCACAATGACTCTATGGCAATCTACACTGCTTCCTGTACTTTGGGTCATAGGTCATATTCTTCTACAACAGGTTCTTTTTCATCCTGCTGGACTAATGAACAATTCATGTGTAAAACAAAAGAAGCTCACATCGGCAAAGTGAAAGCAGATGATTGTAACCAAAACCTGAATGCAGACGGTCACGTGAATGTTGTTGATATGTTATCTTGTCTTCCAGTGAGCAGGTGGTTAGACGATGACAACACCACAGACACCATAGCAAGGCCAGAGTGAGGTCCACTCACACCACAGACACTACAGACACCATAGAACATGACCAGGTCCACTCACAACAAAGACACACCAGGGTCCACGGTCATTCGGCGTGTAACTATTCTCATGTTGGCGTCACAACGTTTGGCTGTTCGAACAGAGCTGGCACATTCAGTCCCAATCCAGCCTTGCCTACTTCAATCTGTCGTATTGCCTGTGGACACGTTGGGTCCCCGGCAACAAGAAACCCTCTAAAGTTAGCAACCCCTGATTGTCTCTGACTACTCAAAGGTATCCAGTGTTTCCTCCCATGTCCCCCCACTGGCCTGTGTTGGACCGGACGGCAGGTGTCACGGCCACTGGAAATCTTCACTCGCAGTGGTCCTCTTCAACACCCGGTGCCACTGTAGGTGTCACTCCTTTCGACAGTGATCGTCTCTGGAAACCCAGTCACATCTCTTGTCCTAAGGTGTATGGCGTGGTGCCCCCTCTGGCTCTGCCCTGAAGAGAAGAGACCCAAAACAGCATCTTGAGTCCACACTGACTTCGACCTGATTTTAAAGCTCCCGACATGTTTTCCACCAGACTGGACACCTCATCCACTGGTCAGGAGCCACAGATCCAGTTTCTACATACGTTTCACTCCCACTGGCATAAACTCTGTTGTTATCAGGACAAGGCACAGACTAGATGGTCTTCCCCAAACCAACTCCTCTGATTTCCTGTCACCTCATATGATGAGAGCCTAAGCACCTTGTCCATCTGTTTTGACACATCACCTCAAAGGGTGGGATGTATTAGTCTCTGTCAATGCCTTGGTACATTGGGTTTTATTTTATTTCTTTGGGACTGGGTGTTCTCTTCTAATCATCATGCTTTTGCTCGGATGCCCATTGCAAATGAACATTTTCAAATAAAAATAAAATGCACTTGAGAAACTCATTTTCAATGACAACCTCTTGAAAGATGTACAAGAGGACAGAACAACAAACAGAAGCGCATGAATGTGAAAAATGTATATAAATGTAGAGAAACTACATAGGAGGAAAATAAACACAACAGGAAAATTACACTAGATTCTTTACATACACATAGATTTGATGATTCGACTGGTGCAGACTCAGGTAGCAGCTTGCATATATATCACCACAGGTAATGACTATACATCAAATAATCCTGTATACATAAGAAGACAGGAGGAAGTTGTGCAAGCTTTCATCTACTGCATCCAGCAATATAGTTACTGTAACTACTGACCTTACATAAAGTTGTGTCTAATTTAGACCAACAGACATTGCTGTGAATGCGGACTGTAAAGTCTAGGTCCCCAGCCAAAAAGAACCAATGGATGAAACGCATAACAGGGCTGTGGTTTTAAGAGGATACCTCTTGTCAGTGTCTCAGGCTGAATCAACACACAACAGATTGGAAAGAAGAAAATGCAGGCAACTTCCTAATAGACAAAGCAAGAAAGAAAGATCAAAAGAGCATTGAACACCACTTTCTCTGCCAGATGGAAGAGGGGGTACCTGGCAGAGAGCAAAGACAACTGATATACTATGTGGACCGCAGCCCCTTTAATATCATATCACCGCCATAAAGATCAGCCACTCATGAAATGAGGATGGTAAAATCCTATGGCAAATACAACTATGAAAGCCTGGGCTCTGAGACAGCTAAACGTTTTCCATGGATGACTGAGCAGTGAGATCCACATTTTACTCCTCGTATATAGGTTAGTTACGGACGCCGGCTCCGACGTGACACTGCCTGAGGAGTGCCGGCAGCGGGTCCAAGAGGAAAAGGGAAGCGGAACGCTTCCAAAAGGTTCAGGGAATGTGCGGATCCCTTTCAATAGCAACTGGACGGAAAACACAGGTAGGATATGTCGCGGTTTGTTGTCACCCACTTGGCCGTAAGGATTTTGCAAGCAGCTGCTAACTGAAGAAATCGAAATGCATATCCCCGTGAATTGAAACGGCTCGAGATCAGCTCCCATGCAGAATGTGACAATTTAAGAATAATTGTTTGTACGGTGATAGACTGCACTGCAGAGGGTTTCCGTCTCACGGTAACGTCATATGTGATAATATTGTATATGTTATGTCATGTTCAAGGCTTATGCAGGCCTGTGGTACACTGCAGCTCTGTTGGTAAGATGACAAATGACACGGGCAAAGACAAAGTATTGTACAATGTAAATGTGCAATACTGTGATCATTATTTGATTTTGTTTTCTGCTATGCCTGTACATCCGAGACTGTGCATAAAGAATAACCATTGGGAAAACGGACCCTTTGGTCTAAAGGTAGATGAGGAGTAAATATCCAGAAACGTTTGATCAGCAACCAGGCTCAAGACAAAAGCAGCTGAGAGACACCCAAAGGGGTTAATCTATGGGTAGTAGGTTCAAGTTGGTTTAACCACATTTATATTTGTCATGTTGAAGTCCAAAGCAACTCAGCGCAAATGTGCTGATCAAGATCAGGTCCACAATACTCATGTTAACTTGTTTTGTATCGGAATTCCTTCTCAGAAACACTTGCTATATTCAGTTCATTGTTTTTTGATCTCTCAGCCTTTTATTCATTGATGAGGGAAAACATTTTAGGGAAACAATGTATTGTCAGACAGTAAAAGTTATTCAAACAACTGTTTCTTCATTATCTGTTTTTATCTTTTATTTCCCCATTACAAAAATGGACACATTAAATGCAAGGTTAGAATAAATGTTTAGGGGTTAGATTTAGGGTTCATGTGTTTGTCTATCCCAACTAGAATTGCACACGTTTGGTACTATTCCAAGAATAACCATGTTTGTTCCTCAGAAATCATTGTGGAAGAGTCCCAGGACAGCAAAGAATTAGCAGGAAATCTGAAATCGTCTAACCAGGACTTGGGAACTGGAAAACCTGAGAATTGAAGCAAAGTTACATTTGCTACCCTAGCACAGAGAGTCTTAGACAACATGAATTGGGTACATTAGATTTCCTGAGACAGTAAACCAGTAAATGCCTGTTGATGCTTCCTGCATGTTCCTCACTCTGCATACACACCTTTACACACACACACACACACACACACACACACACACAAACTCCCCTCCCTCTCCTCCACCTCAGCTAGTTTACTGCAATGCGCCAGCAGCAGTTAGAACAGGCCTATGCAGCTGCCGTGGGAGAGAGAGAGAGGGAGAGACGGGAGAGGAGAGAGGGAGAGACGGTAGTGGAGAGGGAGAGACGGTAGAGGAGAGAGAGACGGTGGAGGAGAGGGAGAGACGGTAGAGGAGAGAGGAAGATGGAGGAGAAGAGTGAAAGAGAGGCATTGCGAAGAATAGAGAGGAAGGAAGCCCGACAG
The DNA here is from genome assembly GCA_016801105.1 of Esox niger. Classification (NCBI taxonomy): domain Eukaryota; kingdom Metazoa; phylum Chordata; class Actinopteri; order Esociformes; family Esocidae; genus Esox; species Esox niger. The sequence goes on from JACXGJ010005376.1 coordinate 31,587, forward strand.
CGAGGGAGAGAGAGGAAGAGCATAAGAAAGACAACGAGAGAGGGAGAGAGACGGAAACAGTAGGGGACACTCCTCCTTCCACTCTCCCTCTCTTTCTTTTACTCACTTTCTCCCTTCCTCCATCGATCAGCCAAATACATTTTTTAATGTGCCTGACCCTCATCAATAGCACGGGCAATCTGACAAATGCATTTTTCAAACGTTCAGCGTCAATAGTCATTTAGTCTGCATCTTTGTCCCTTGAGTAAAGGCCCGGATCAATTGGGTGATGAAAATTCAAATAAATCTGAAGGGGAGTGATCTGGAGACTCTTCAACTATATGGCACATCCCAGATGGACCCTATTCCTCCATCTAGAGCACTCCCGTTGATCCTGGTAAAAGGTAGTCCTACCGGTCCTGTTCAAAAGGAGTGCACTACATAGGAAAGAATGTGCCATTTGGAACGCAGGCTTGGCCAGGACCAGAGCATGGGTGTATGAAAAACCAATATATACCGTCGCCTGTCTCACTGGGATCTCGGTGGGCTCTCGGCTACTGTACAATAAAATAATAGGTCATTGACATTTGAATGTAAGCAAGGGTTAAGAGTCGATAAGCTTTTTGGATGGAGATCCTTTGTTCTCAAAGATGGAAAGATAACAGTTTTTTTTCTAACAGGCAGACAAGATGTCCACATCGGGTCGGATGGTGCTAAAGAGATTAACTTGATGTTTAAGGGTTCCAGATGCTGGAAGAATTCAATGCCCTGTCTATGGGCCAAGATAAATTCCAAACTCTGGATCAGCATTTATTAAACAGACACAAAATAGCAAAAAATTCTTTTTTGAAACAGAGATTTTTTTGTGCCCAAATCACCTTAAGTTAACTTTAAATCATTGATACCTGGACAAAATGGGGGGAATCTTCTGCCAATCACTTTACATTTTTAAACCCAGGTTCCTGGAAAAGGGAGTGCAGGCCTGCTGGAATGCATGAGGGAATTCTGAACATTCAGTCACTCAGTAATAAATATTTCATCATCAATAATCTTGTTTCAGAAAATAATCCAGGCTGGATGCTTTAACTGGAAACATGATGGAATTCTACTGCTGTTCTTATTCTAGTCAAGTTATCTTAGCTATAGTTTCTATCACTACATGACAAAAGGAAATAAGCCGGCACAGTAATCCTTCGGTCTCCTAATGTTTTCTTTTGGTCTCTTAATTCTTTTGTAATATATATATCTATATGTGTGTACAGTTAAGCCCAAAGGTATTCATGTGAATTTTTTGGGCCAATATGTATCTTCTGGCTGGAAATGATATAAACAAGTGACAAAACACAAGACATTGTGCTGGAGAAACAAATGAATAACGTAACTATTTGTGTTATTTCAAATTCATGTCCAACATTATTATACTTGATATTGCTGCATATTTTTGAGAAGTTTCAATACCATTTAAAATGGTCTTGTAATTTCCACCATGAGAGAGCATTCCAATCACCTATAAATTGCGAACAGCTGAACAGCAGTACACTGCATGCACAATTATTAGGCAAATCGTATTTCACAAGATTTATTTTATTGTTGAGCAATCACAATGCTTTATGTCAATCAAAAATCTCACTGAAACTCCAACCCAACTGTTAAACAAAGGATAAGTTAGTTTTGATATTTCACAGCAGAATACATAAGAATGCAGAATTTAGGCAACAAAAAAGAATTATTTCTCCCTACAAAACATTTTTCCTCCATTTTTTAAGTAAGTGTAACATATAAGTAACACAAAATGACAATTATTTAAAACGTTTGTCCATTCTAAAATATTCAGTAACCAATAACCATCCTTCTTTTCAATAACTACCATGAGCCTTCCATCAATGCAGTCAGTTTCTTGATCTGTTCACGAACAACTTTCTCTGAAGCAGCAACCACATCCTTCCAAATGCTGTTCAAAGAGGTGTATTGTCTTCCTCGACTGTAAATCTCATGTTTGAGAAGGGCCCATAAATTCTCAATAGAATTTTAAATCAGGAGAGGAAGGGGGCCGGATCATTCTTCGGGCATCTTTGTGGCCCTTTGCTGGCCAGCCAAGCAGTGGAGATCTTGGATGCATGTAATGAAGCATTGTCCTGCATGAAGATCATGGCCTTCTTGAATGCTGAGGACTTCTCCCTCTACCACTGAAAAAAGTATTTCCAGAAACTGGCAATAGGTTTGGGAATTGAGATTCAGTCTATCTTCAACACAAAAAGGTCCAACTACCTCATCCTTAATGATAGCAGCCTATACCTGTACCCCTCCTCCACCTGGCTGGCGCCTGACTGAAGTGATGCCTTGTGTCCATTAGTGATCCAACCACAGGCCCATTCATCTGATCCAACAAGAGTCACTGTCATTTAATCTGTCCCTAAAACTTTTGAAATATCTGTTTTCAGGTATTTCTCGGTCCAATCTATACAGTACATTTAAAATCTTATTCAGTGGTGGTCATGTTTCAACCTTCTTGACCTTGGCCATGTCTCTGAGTACTTGACATCTTGTACTTCTGGACACTCCAGGTATGTTGAAGTTCTGGAATATGGTGGCACTGTAGGATAATGGGTTCCCGGTAGCTTCACGTTTAATTCTTTTCAAGAATTTTGCAGTTCATTTGTGTTTTTTCTTTTCCATTTTTTGCAGCCCAGTTGACTATGTATTGGTGAATTTGCTTCCTTTGAACACCATATTGTATTTCAATATCATATTTCACATCTCCACTTCTCTAAACATCAGTCCATCATTCACCCAACCAGTTCTGATCTAAGGTTATTTTAATTTACACATAGATAAACAAGCTGACACAAAACGACAGACTTTGTAAATGTTGTAAACTGGACATCAGGGAACATATCAGTGAGTGTACCCACACCCCTGGCCATAACTTGGACTCTGTGGTGACATGGTGGTTGAACACCGAAATATTATTGATGTGGCTTTGTCTGATTATAGCATTTATTCACAGCTTTGACTCCCATAATGCAATTAGTTGCAGAATGTTCAGAAAAAGCTTTCTTTCCACAAAAGTAGCAGAGAATTTAATATCTACAGGTGCATCTAAAAAAGTTGAGCGTCTTAGAAAAGTGACACCTTCATCTATTCTAAATTCATTACACATTAATGAAAAATGCCAAGACTTTTTAGTTTCAGTCTTGAAGATTATGGCTTACAGCTCATGGAAAAAATCAAGTATCTCAAAAAGTATCAAAAAATATATTTTAACCAAGAGTCAGTATTTCGGTATTATACATTTTTATTCTTATATTTTGAATAAACTTTTTTGCCACTTTTGTCACTTTATGTCCCTTTTTCATTTTAATTAGGGGGAAAAAATCCACAATATTCTAATATTTAGAGATGCACCTCTATATCCTTCTGCCTGTAAATTGGATGGCAGGTAGCCAAGCAATTAAAGCATCAAACCGGTACCCTAAAGCTTGCTAGATCAAGTCCCCAAGTGGGCTCTGTCCCTGAGCATGGTGGGACTTTCTGTTCATTTTGGTTTTTGTTTGTGTTCTTACTTGTCCTTAATGCAGCCTTTCCTAATAGTTTGCACCTGTCTTGTTTGCTACCTCGCCGTGTCCCTATAGAAGTTCCTCCTGCCCCAGTGTTCCTTGTTGGTCATTGTTGTTACTATGTTTGCCTTTGACTGTTATATTTGTACTTCATTAAACACCCTTTTGCCTTTTTGGAATCCTCTGCGCCGGTGTCCTTCCCATGCTCAACCGTGACACATGGCTGCTATCTAAATACTCCAATGCCATTTCAGTGCCTGAAATTGTTCTCTGTCATCTTAAATGGTGAAATAAGGGGGGAAAATAAGCCTTTCCTTATATCTGACATGTTTCACAAATAAATTGTTTCTTAAAAACGGCTGCTCCAACAGCAAAAACAATCAATAGAAAATGGATGTAGAAATCCATCAGTTCACAGCCAGTGTGTATCCAGCCTTTACCATACACCCTGTCCTTCCTTGCCCTCTCCATCCCCATGTCTGGGAGGGGGAATGGCACAGGGACTTGTGCCCTGTGGGCGAGAGTTTTCCCTCATTATGACTAACAGAAACACCCTGCCGCCACAACGGCAAGACAATTAGAACCCACAGAGACCTAATTACGGACTCCCCTCTCCATCCCTCTCTCTGCCTCTATCCCTCTCTATCCCTCCCTCTGCCTCTATCTCTCTCCATCCCTCTCTCTCTTCCTTTCTTATGGGGGGAGTCAGAGCCATTGTGCCCGGGGGCAATTTTCCACCCAGTTAATTATTCCATTATTCCAGCCTGGCAGAGCGGCCGGGGCGGGGGCCGTGGCCTGACCTCGAGGACTCGGAGAGCAGGAGTAGACTCCGGAAAGCACGGAGGATTCTCCAAGGCACCGTTCTAACAGGAGGGTCCGAGGAACATAATGAGATGGCTGGCTAACCAAGCCAAGTGGAGATAGTGTGGGAGCTCACACGCGAATATACAGAGACCGACACACACACACACACACACACACACACACGTTACTGCACTCACCTAATAAATTCATATACTTGCGGACGACAGCAAAGGATTTTTACGTTAATCGTGAATATGAATGAGGTTTAGGGGGCGGCAGAGGAGGGGGCGGAATAGAGTTCAGGTTTGGCACCAAGATGCTGCTATCCCTCTCCCTCATCCCCTGGCTGGAAGGAGAAGTGCTTTCCCTGCAATCTGTGCGATTGACGCGGCAGAAAACTTTAGTGCAGATGGGAAGAGGAGGAGAAGAGAGAATGTGTTGCACGCCACACCGACTGTGCCCAGGAGTCTCGTGAAAGGTGGTGCAAATTGGCTCCGCTCCGTCTGGGTTGGCGGGAGGGATGGTTGGATAGGGATGACTTGGCAAGTCACACCCTAGCGACATATTGTGGTAGATCGGACGTCCGAGAGGTAATTGCGGTCGGTAGTCGGATGAGTACTCTCCTCCAAACGCACAGGGTTTGGGTCACTATCAGGTTGTAATAAGAAGAAAAGCAAATCGGTGACTTAACAGTACAAGGGACAACAGTGGGTGGGAAGCAATGAATATCGTCAAAACGATAAAACAACAGAAGTGGCAGTGCTCCAACAACCTCAATAAGAACCACATAGCAACCCATCCAGTCTGCAGCAGCAGTTCACCGCAAGAATCACATATTTGATGCGGACTAAAGAACCACAGCCCCCTCTCCATCTGACCCCCAGGATAATGGGAGGGATGTCACGGCTGATAATGGACCTCTTAATGAACTCCCTGACCAGTGCATTACCGTCTATTGAACTCTGACCTCCGCAGAGGAGAGCATTCCTATCGAAACAGCTGCCAACGCAGAGATTGTTTGCCTTCTGTGTACAGTGGATGGAGTCATATTCCTAAACTAGTTGTACAGTAAAGTTTTGGTTATAAATCAGCAATGAATGGAACAGATTTTGCTCAGATTATGAGAACGTATCATAATCAAACTAATCAAAAATAAGACAACACATTAACCTACCTGATGACAACACATTAGCCAACCTGATGGCAAAACATTAGCCTACCTGATGACAACACATTAGCCTACACAACAACATCATTTCTAGAGCCAATGGAAATACAATACAAACTAGTCCAACAAGGCATGGACGAATCGGTTTGACTTCAAAGTGCAAGAGAAAACAGAGACCAATCATTTCAGTGATATTATCCCATCTGGATGAATCAGTCTATCTCCCTAGTTCGGTTGTTATAGCCGACTTTTTTACTGAACTGTTTAATGACATGTGTAGAGTGGTGTATAGTGTGTGTGACGGGAAGTGGCTCCACTGTGCTGAACATGGGGCTGTAATATTAGCCTCAGGCCTTCAAGACAGCAGAGAGAAGCACAACAAGGAGGAAACTAATATAAGAGAACAGAACAATACTACTGCAGGTAGATCTCCCTCTAGTCCTTTCCTAATCTCTCCTCTTCTCCATCTCCTTATTTCTCTTTTTTGGTTTCTCTCACCCTAAGTCTCTCATCTCTCTTTTTCATTCTCCTCAATCCTCTCCTCTCTCAATCTGTCTCTCGCTCTTTCCGGAGAGAGATGAAATGTAAGAGACCATAAAATAAATGATAAAAAGCTTTTTTGGAGAAATGCACAAAGAAACCTTTAGATAAGAATCTGTCTAGAGCTGCCAGTCTCCCTCCGCTTCGCTCCAAGGCAATATTGGCGCACGACTTGACATTTTTCTTATTAAACCAGTCGAAACCCTCAATCAAAAAACCTAGAGCTGTCTAAACATTATTCCGCTTTAACAATGGATGACATGCTCTGTGCTGGGTAAGAAGGCAAAAGGGGGCGATGAAAAAGAAGAGAGGAGCAGAAGAGAGTAGGGCTCCTTAGCTAATTGACTGATGATGGAATTTTTGTGTCTCTCCTTGATTATAAAGCAGCGGCTAAGTGTTATTGATCTGGGTCCTACAGGGGTATGTCTGAGAGGTGTGCGGTTTTAGGAGCTGCAACTGGTCCCGAGTCACAACCATGCATTATTCAACAGGCATCTGACAGGTCGCCTCTCAGCTGTCATGCCAACTCTCCCCGGGGCTCCCTGAAAGCACCCCCCACAAGGCCCCTGTCTAGCCAGCTTTGGGGCAAAAGCCTGGAGGATAGTGGGATAGTTGTTCGAGAGCTAATCGACCCTGGGTCACGGAGGGTTAGTGTATGAACTGAGAGACCAGAGAGTATTGTAGTGTCTATCCCTCGAGTCTTCCCCACCATCAACCAATCACAAGTCTCGGCACTCCGTGGGAAGTGCCAGGAAGTAAACTAGAAAACCAATACGAAGAAGCTACTGGAAGCTTACAACTTGATTGGAATTGAATAGCTACTCTGAATGCACTAGAGGAGAAAGCATGAAATGTTACCAGAGACAGAGTGGGCGTATAATGAAAGTCGAGCCCGAATGAAATTCTTTGCAGGCCAGACAGATTGCAGAAGGAAAATGTATATCAGAATAGCCCCTGACTGATAGGCCAAATGAATAATAAATATATCATTGTAAATGGATCCCTGAATCCCAAAGAAGAGGTGTCCAGATGACTGAGCACTTTTCCCCCAATAGTTTTCTCTTTGAATTTATAAGAATTCTTTCTGTTTGAAACTGTGTTCCAAATGACACCTTATGTCCTCTTTAGAGCACTTCTATTGAACAGAGGCCTGTCCCAGTCCAGACTAGTGGTGTAAATAGGATGTCAGATGAGATATAGCAATGAGCTTCTGAAAATGGCGGACATGCCCATAATACACAAAACAATGCCAAAACACAACTTATCTATACAGACATCAATCTTGGTTGGCCCGTTTCAGTGCAGGGGGTTACTGGTCTAATGTATCTTTGTTTTTCCTCTGATTGCAATTATCCCAGGGATCGATGACTGGGATCAATATTTTACAGCAATTAACATTTAATATCCTCCCACAGCCACTTACTCCATTAATGTCTGATTGATTATTGGCACACGGCAGCCCTGAAGCCAGAGTTGCCCAAATCTATTGTGTCTGTCGGTCAAACGGTCCGGTGGAACAGGCCGACGGATGTAGCCGTCTAATGGATGGACGTAGTCCTGTAGTTGCCTCACTCTTTCACCAGTCTACTCCGTGATTTCCTTGATTTGTCTCTATTTATGTTTCTCGCCTTTGTCTCCATACATGCCTTCTTCAGTGCTGCTCTCAACTCCAACTCCAATCCCTCTCTCTCTTGCTCCATCTGTCTCTGTCTGTCTCTCTCTCTGTGTCTGTTAGTTTCCTCTCCCTATGTATCCCCACCTCCACTCTCTCGTTCTTTAACTCATTTAATCAGTGATGTGTTCCTCTCTCCCCCTCTCCCCCTCTCTCTCCCCCTCTCTCTCCCCCTCTCTCTCTCTCTCTCTCTCTCTCTCTCTCTCTCTCTCTCTCTCTCTCTCTCTCTCTCTCTCT